>WBZZ01005432.1:0-85000 GCA_019918135.1 Paulinella micropora
ATATCAGGCTTCCCAGCAGATAACCAACTGCTTATGTATAGCACGGAGCAATGGAGAAACACCACACCACCCTTTCTTAGATTAGACGGCACTGCTAGTATGACGGGGCACTAAATATGGGCGGTTTTGCTATTTCGGGGGCTTCTACGTATAATGGAATTAATGTCGCTAATCTTGCAGTTGATGGTTCGGTGGTTAAACTAACAGGAGACCAAACCATAGCAGGAATTAAAACATTTAGCAGTATAATAAATGCGAGTGCGGGCATTGATATGAAAAGTCAAAACATTACAAACTTAGGTCAACTAAATGGTAGGTCTATCACAACTTGGCTATCAGAGCACGATACGAACACGGCGAAAGTGTCGGCGAGTGGAAGTATTGATACACATAGCGACGTGATTATAACAACAGCATCAGATAATCAACTACTCATTTATAGCACTGGACAATGGAGAAACGCAAACTCACCCTTTCTTAGATTAGACGGCACTGCTAGAATGACGGGAGGACTAAATATGGGAAATCAAAATATAACAAATGTAAATCTTGTTGATGGTGTGGATGTTTCTGTTCTTGATGGTTCGGCTGTTAAAACCTCAGGAAACCAAACAATAGCAGGAATTAAGACATATAGCAGTGGTGTTGAAATTACTGGAAATTCAATAAATTCAACAACAAAGGGAACATTCATTGTTTTCAATTCTACCAGTAATATCGGGTCAATTGCTAGTTTGGATATGAAAACTGCAACATATTACAACTTTGAAATTTCTGCGAAAAAAATAAGTTTTATTATTGATGGGACGATTGTTTCGTGGTTTAATGCTACTGGCTTAGGTTGTAATAGTAGTAGGACTGTTAATCTGGGAGCACCACAAAATGCGAATGAAGCGGTAAATAGGCAATATCTGGATGACAATTGTGTGAAACTAACAGGAGACCAAACAACAACAGGAATTAAAACATTCAACGGGACGAGCACTGTGATAAAATATCTAACTCTAACACAAACGGCTGATTTTAATAATCAAGTTATCATTAATGGTGGAAATATAACATATAATGGGGCGAGGATATTAAACCAAAATGGAGGAGATATATTCTTTTCACAGACATCAGGTGATTATCAGTATTTCTTATTTACTCTAAATACTGCTACAAGTGGAACCGCAGACCAAAGAGGTTATGTATTCACGAATGTAGCATTTGATGTAAAAGGGGCGAGACTTTATATTTCAAAACTTTTGGACAATAAAAGTGCTTCGTCTGACATCGTCCGTTTTAACAATGCTGGCGGTATGCGGTTTTATGGTGCTTTGGATATGAACTCAAACAACATAACAAGTGGTGGAACAATAACGGGGACATCAATTACTTCAACTGCTGGCATGACTACAACAACATTAACGGCGAGCGGATTATTAACAGCAGATGGCGGTTGCAAGTTATCTATTCAAAATAAAGTAGATGGAGGAACTGGACAGGGTATATTTCTGTGGGATACAGACAACGCAGGATGGGGGATTTATATGGCTCAGCCAGGGTCAGGTAAAAGTCTATCTGGAGGGTCTGCGGTTGCAGGCAACGATAGTTCAGGCTTTGCTATAAGATTTAGGTCTGGTTTTGCTTCAACAGATGGTTTTGTGTGGGAAAATTCTAATGAACAATTGTTAATGTCATTAAATGGGGCAAACGGAACTTTATGGACAAAAGGAGTGATAACGGCTAGTGCGGGGATATCAACAACAACATTAACGACGAGTGATAAAATAACAACATCACTAATATCATCAATAAGCAAACCGATAATCATAGGCAATTCGACAAAAGGAGTAGGTGCGACGGGAGGATTAGAATTGTATGGAACGGCTGGTAATATGGGAGGGGCACACTTACAGGCAATAACGACAGCGGATGCTTATCCAACATTCCAATTATTGAACTGGTCGCATGATAACATCAATTTATATTTTGATTGTTATTTTGATGGCACGAACATATTATCTTCAAACACTTCTTCAAATTTTCAAATAGCGAAATATTCAAACAAACTCAGTTTTAATTACAAAAATGGTGGAACACTTGGGCAGTCTATAACAATGACAGAGGCGATATCCATTGATACAGCAGGATTATTAGCGACGAAGGCAATAACGGCGAGTGGATTAATAACTGCAAATGCGGGGATTACATACTCTGGGTTGCTAACGACCACAACTACTAATGGAGCGAAAATAGGAATTCACGGACAAACAGACGGGACGAATGCGAGAGGAATATTTGTGTGGGATACAAGTGATTCAAACTGGGGCATTTATATGTCTCAGTCTGGGACGGGTAAAACAATGAGTGGAGGAACAGCACCAGCAGGAGGAGTAGGCGGAGGTGTATCTTCTCATTCTATAAGATTTAGAGTGGCTGCTAGCTCAACTAATGGTTTCATATGGGAGAATAATTCAAATACTGCTATAATGTCTTTGAGAGGGAGCGATGGACAATTAATCCAATTCAATATTCAGACAGGAGAAAAAAAGAAGATATAAAGGAATGTTTAGGCTTAGATTTTATTAATAAGTTAAATCCAGTCTGCTATCGTATGATTGATGATAAAAAAAATGTAGGACTGGCTTAATAGCACAAAGACTTAGAAGAAATACTAACAGAAATGAATATGCTGGATTTTGGCGGTTTTATAATAGAAACAATTATGGTTCCGTGTCCAAAGCAAAGAAAAGAATGCGAATTGAAGGGTGTGAGTGTTAATCCAGAAGATGTTAAATGTGTTGATAGTGGTGATGTCGGTTATGGTATAGGTTATTCCGAGTTTATCGCCCCGTTAATTAAGGCTACACAGGAGTTATCGGAAAAGGTGATTTATTTAGAAAAAGAAAATAAAAATCTTATGAATATATTGCAAGACCAAGCAAACCAATTAGCAGAAATACGAGCAGTCGTTTTTTCAAATGTCAAACAATAATACAACTAGACTTCACAGACCACCGCCTATTATGGATATAGATGGCGAACTAACTCCCGAGTTAAAGTCTCGTGTTTTGGATACTGAACTAAAGACAGAAGAGAAAAAAATTGACAATGAAATTGAGAACGAATGGAATTGCTGTATGTCAAATAAGAAAACTGATAGCAGAATGATTAAATATTTATTTCAAATGGGTGTCATCATTGCCATTATAACCCTTTTTATAGTTAGGCTATCTGAAAAGAACTTGCCTTGTGAGGTTGCTAATACTTATGTCGGAATCCTAACATTACTTATAGGCATATGCCTTCCATCGCCTTCTTCAAGTAAGACATGAACATTCATATATATGAGACCTATACCAAGAAGCATCATTTGAACATATTAAAGGGATAGCATCGTCCCACCCCACGCACCAGTCGCTTTGAGGTTTGTAAATACATTTAAATTTGGATTCAATACCTTGCTTTATACAATAAACACACGCATCTCGCTTTGTTTGATTTGCTCTACAAAAAAAGTCGCAGGCCGTCCGACCTAGCACAAATCTCCAACAAGTTGGAGATAACACAAATAATAATATTAATAACATAATATATTATATAGAAACTTTTTGAAAAAGTTTCACAAAAAAACGATTTTGCTAAAAGATTTAAAAATCTTTATATATATAAACAATGACTGAGTTCAAATACCAAAAGATTGTTTTTCTGAGCAATGATTTTGTAGGTAAATCATTTAACAAGAACATTCAAATGTCATTTACGCCCACCAAAATGAATGTTAAGTTTATTCACTACTAAAACGACCAAACAGAGACAAAAACCAGAATTCTTTACATGGATAGAATTGGAATTATTGGCACATTCTCCGACAGCACCACAGCAAACATTTCAAACCTTAGTTATAATTTAGGTGTCGTTGGATGGACGGACGGACAATATACATTTAAAGTCCTTGAAACTGACAGCGGAAATATTGATACAGGAAATTTAGCGGGAAGAATTGTTGTGTGTTTGGAATTCGTAGGGTAGGTGAAACCTACCCACAATGCTGTGAATTTTATTCACAACGAATTCGTTGCGTAGCAACAATGTATGAATTTAGAAATTCATAACTATTTCTTGCTTAGAATATATAAGATGGAGAAGTTGAATAACGTAAAGGTGAAGCCAGTAAAACAAGAGGGCGATGGAAATAAAAAAGCAAAAGGTTATAAATTATTTAATGAGCCGTATGCCAACATATTTCTACTTGCCCGTAAGAAGAGCGGGAAAACAACAGCACTCTTTGAAATACTGAAACGGACGACAGACAGAAAAACCCGTATCGTCATTATTGCTTCAGCAATACACAAGGACCACATTTATAAAGCAATGGTAAAGCACTTTAAGAACAGGGGAAACCCGATGGCTGTATATACCTTTCTCAAATCAGATGGTGTGAATGTCATTGATTATGAGTTAGACAAACTGAACAAACCAGAAGAAGAGCAGGAAGGTGAAATTAAACAGGACGATAAAGAACCGATGGAGAAACCGCAATTCTTATACTTTGGAAAAGAAAAGAAACAGATAAAGGAGGCACCAAAAGAGCGACCAAGCAAGTATATTTCGCCAGAGGTTGTTTTTGTCTTGGACGATTTAGGAAGTGGATTAAGAGACAAGTCCGTAAGTGATTTGTTAAAAAAGAACAGACACTATAAATCAAAGGTGATTATGTCAAGCCAGTATCTGAATGACCTACGACCAGAAGCCATTAAGCAGTTAGATTATTTATTAATCTTTCCAGGCCAGTCTCAGGACAAAATGGAACTCGTGTGTGAACACTTAGACTTATCTTTTGATTTTGATTATTTTCTTCAAAAGTATCACGAAGCAACAAAGGAACGATTTAATTTTCTTTATGTTTCAAGTGTTGATGATGAGTTAAGAAAAAATTTTAATTTTCGTCTTAAGTAATGATATTTGACAATTTCACTCTCATTCGCTTTGCTCATTATCGTTTATTGTCAAACATCGAAATTAAAGGAAAAACGATGTTTGTAAAACACACGAGAGCGGTAGCGGAAGTGGGTATTTACAAATATCAAAATAATATTTTTTATAATTATTTTTCTGTATTATATATGCCAGTATCACCAGTGATAATTTCACAACCATCAGGATATAAAATCGGATACAATCCATCAATGCCACAGAAGGGAGGAAAAAAGAAAACTAAGAAGAAGGGATGTGGTCAAAAGGGAGGAAAGATTAACTGGGCTAAGGTCGGAAAAACCGCAATGGCTGTTAATAAATTCCTTCGCGATAACAAGATTATTTCAAAGACCGCTAATGCCCTTGGCGATGTCGGGGTTCCATATGCGTCTCGTATTGGTTCTACTGCTGCAAAACTTGGTTATGGGAAGCAACGAGGAGGGGCTGTAAAGTTTCGCTGAAGATATTTGACAATTTCACTCTCATTCGCTTCGCTCATTCTCGTTTATTGTCAAACATCGAATGGATATTTAATCAAATGCAATTTTATTGTCAAACATCGAATGGATGTTTAATGAAATGCAATTCTAAAATTTAGAAATATTTTTTTGATAATATAATGGGGTCAACTAAGACTAAGAATGTGAAAAGGGCAAAAGTCCGTCCACCGCGGGTTTATAGGAATAAGAGCGGGAGGCCTTATATTATCCAGAAGGGTAAAAAATGTTATCTTAATTTTGGTAAGAAAACAAATGATTTAAGCACATTACAAATTGTTAAACTTTTTATGAAATATATCGGTAATAAGCCAAAGTCGCAAAGGGCTAGTCGCAAGCCAAGGGAAAAAATAATCAAATCTGATTTCAATCGTCTTGAACACGAGAACCGAAACCAGATACAAAGCAACTTACAAAAGAAATATGAGTTAATACATGACGAGGAAGCAAAGGAAAAGAAGAAAAGGGATGAGATAGAAGAAGAAAAGAAAAGGCTAGAAAGAAAAGACATAGCAGATGCTAAGGAAAGACAAGATATAATGGATAGGGAACATAAAAGAGAACTAGCGGATATGAATGAACGACAAGAACAAAAAGCCAGAGAACTAAGAAGGGAGCAAAAACTCATAGAAGATGTAAAATATGAAGAAGACAGAAAAAATAGGATACAAGCATTACCACCACAATATCAATATATTATGCCACCGCAGCAGGGACAGCCACAAGCACCGCCATTAGGAGCACCACCACAAGCACCGCCATTAGGAGCACCACCGCAAGCACCGCCATTACCTAATTTAGGAGATGAAGCACCATTGAAAACAAAAGAACAATATGAGGAAGAAAAAAAGCAAAAGCAGAAAGATATTGAAACACTGAAATTAGCAGGATATACAGATAATTTCATAAAAAAGATGAGTCGTAAAGACTTACAAAAAGCCAGTCAAGATATTCAGACGGCTATAGCCACAGCGACATCTTTAGAGGAACAGAAAAAGTTAGCAGAAGAATATAAAGAAAAACTTGAAAGGGGAGAAAAGAAAGCAGAAGAAAAGAGTAAGCATTTTGAACATTTACAAATTAATCAATTTTTAGTCTCTGCATTTTCAAAAACTTATCACCCAAACATTACTATAAAAGAGTTAGCACAGGCTTTAAAAAAGAGACTAGATAGTGATGGACATAAAAAATTAAATTAAAAAGACACTTCAAAGTGGATTATTGACATGATTAGAAGGTTTAATATTGATGTTGGAAATGAAAAGGAAAACGTAAAAAGAAAAGTAGCGGATTATGCTATATGAAGAGTATATGGGTATTAATGAACAAAAAGGGAATGGAGCGAAGACATTAGAAGAATTAATTGATAAGGTATTTCCAATAAAAATAATAAAAAATATTTAGCCCGCAATGATTGGAAACACACAATGAACAAACATGATTTTGTAAATACTCTAACTAGCAAAATGACTATAGACCCAAATGTAGATAAACAAGTTTCAAATGATTTGAATATTGACGAGGGAATGCCCCAACCGCTATCCCCGAGAACAAGTTCTGCGGAGCAGAACATCGTGGCAAAGCCACTCATCGCGGAGACAACCATACCCCCGAGCGTCACTTCACAGCAACCAGAGCCACAGCAATCAGAGCCAGATCCAGAGCCAGAGGAGACAACTATACCCCCGAGCGCCGCGGAGACGCCAGAGCAACAGCAAGAGCAATCCATGCAGGAAAGAGAGGGACGGGGACTAATGACTAATGAAATAGATGACATAATGAAAAAATATGGATGGTATCTCGGAGCAATAGCCAGTGATGAATTTACAAGTTGAAGCCAGGAAGCAGAAAGCGATATGGATTTATTATGAATTTGGACAATCACAAACAAGCGGGGTCTCATTGGATCGCGGTTTACTGCTCTTTAGATGGCGATAGAAGTATAGAGATATACGACCCGCTAGCCCTACATAAACCAACAGAAGACTTTCAACAACAAATGAAACAACTTATTGATAAAAGTAAGCCAGATAGTTATCTATTAATGAAGGTTAATCAAGTAAAACAACAGAGCGATACTTCCTCAACTTGTGGTTGGCATAGTATGAGATTTTTGATGGAGCGAGCGAAAGGTAATCGATTTAAATTCGCCAGTGGATATACAGACCTAAAAGAAGAAGAAGCGGAGAAATTAAAAGCACAGAATGGGTATGGTTTTGACTCCTATTTATAAAAGATATTCAAAACCAATATCATCAAACCATTTAATTAATTTAGATACTACATCTTCGTCATGTTTTATACGGAGTAAATGATATCCTTTTTCTTGACAATATGTATTTTTTACTTGGTCATATTTTTTTTGTTTTTTCTAATGCTTTTTCTGCTTTCTCTTTAGAAATTCTACCAAATCTAACAGGTTCAAAATGTTGTATTCCATCATATTCAATAAATATTGGTTTCTCATTATGTTGTAATATGAAATCCCATTGTAATAAATGTTTAACCTTAACTTCGTATGCAGTGTTGTATTGAAAATTAATGTTAAAACCTTTTAATATCTCCATTATTTTTAATTCTCCGCCTGAACAATTCATTTTTTTGGAACAATTATTACAACACTTTCTTAACTCACCCTTTCTGTTTCTTGAAAAATATTCTTCCTTTATCTCACTATGACATCTTGAGCACTTTCTTAAACTCATAATTATACATATTATATATACATAGAATTTTAAATAAAATATTATTTATATAATATAACAATGGATTACAAGGGAGGAAGAAGTTCGGGTATCTATTACATAAATAGTAAAAATAGAATAACGGGCACAGACAGCGACTTTACACACGAATTAAACTTAAAATCACTAGACAATCCCACACATTGTAACATTCTTCATATCTATGTACCGAAGTCGTATTATTCGGTGGCTTCACCATATAATACTTTTACATTATCCGAAGACGGGTATGAGGTTTTAATTACGATACCTGATGGAAACTACACAATGAACAATCTAAAAAATAAGTTGTCGGAGGTACTGACGACAGAAAGTCCGAATGACTATACTTATGTCGTCGCAAGCAACAATACAAACACAGAAGCGGAGGATGGTAAATTAACATTCAGTGTTTCAAATAACGGAGGTATTCAACCGCGGTTTATATTTGATGCTGATACACGTATTCACGTTTTGATAGAAATTCAACATATTTCTTCGCTAATGATTTTATTAAATCGCCGAACGTAATTATTCTAACTGGCGAAAAGACTTTATACCTTCAATCGGACTTAGTTGGTGAAGGAGATAATCACGTGCTACAAAAAATATACACGGCGAATGAAATTCCATTTGGAGCCATTATATACGACGGAAGTGGGTCTGAGTATGGTAAGAAATTATCGGCCAGTTCAAATAATGTATATAGGTTTTATCTTACAGACGAAAACGATCAGGCTATAAATCTTAATGGTTTGGGTATCGTTATGACATTGTTTATTTACAGAGAGACTAATTATTTTAATTTTATTTACATCATTTTTCAATTTGTTAAAAACCCGTTAATTAATTTAATTGTATAATTATTTATTTTTTCTATAAATATATTCCAGTGAATTAGTTAATTTTCACAACTGCCAAAAAACCTAAAACAAAATGCCAACTCAACACGGCGGCGAACTAGACTTTTCTAGAACCGACTACATCAGTGCCTCGTATCGTTTGAATAAACTCGCCCCTCGTGAGGGTTCTGGAAGATTTGAAGTCACCACTGCTGGCGGACAAGAACGAAGTTTTGACCTTATTAGCAGACCTTTTAATCTCGCTCGGTCTTATTTGAGTTTTACTTATACTATGAGAGCGGCTGGTGCCAATGTTTATTCTAGAATTTTTATGAACTGCCTTTCACAAATTAGCCAGATACAACTTCAGACCCGTAGCGGTGTTTATCTGTGCGCCTTAACCATCTCAGAATGGTAACTAAGATGCTGTGGAAACCAGAAATGAGTTTGAAGGATTTCCTAGACCTTCCTAACCACGGGGATGCTAGTGGATATGGTTGTATGCTACAAAAGTGTAAAGCTAACGGATTGATTAATATCAGCACTCTTGAAGCAACTAGAACAGCCTTTCGTGCGGCCACTGATGGTGCTAACGATGTTGCCGCCTCTACTCAGGGTCTATTGCGAGAGCCAGTGATTTCTGCTCGTCGTCATGATGATGCTGCTTTGACGACTGGAGTTGGAGCACTATCCGCCGTAAATGTTAATTACAACGAGGCGAAGTATCTCGTGGGAAGTGGAGCGAATGCCGCTTTGGCCATTAATGTTAAAATTCCTTTGGGTATGATTATTAACACTATTTTCGCACTTGATAAGACTATTATGTTTCCGGAAATTTTGACTATGCGGATTGTGTGGGGTGCTACTGACAGAACCGGTTATACGGTGACGAATGGTGCGCCTACTTGTATTAGCACTGCTTATCTTGCCGCACTAAATGATACCATGCCTATGGCTGTATCTGCTGATGTCACCAATCTTGCCTTGTTTCTTGCGGTTGAAACGAACCCCGATGTTATTCAATCAATCCAGCAGAAGATTGCTAGCTCCGAAGGTATGAGTTTCAATATTGATTATCCCTATGTTTACAAGAATACCACACAAGCAAGCACAAGCCAAAACATTATTATGCGATTTGACAGAGGCCACGGTCGCCGTTTGAAGAAGATTTATCACTCTGTTTTTAACACAGAAGAAAGAAAGAACACAGCCTATGACAACGATAATCGTGCCGCTGCTAAGGTTGTCAATTTTTACACTACTCTGGATGGTTCCCGCCAGCAAGAATTCAACGTTGACACTGCGAGCGAAGAAGACTATATGTATTTGAAGCCAAAGGTTGAGGGTTCGGCCTTGTTGAATAATGATGTGTATAAATACAATTGGTTCTGGGTTGATGCTTGGGATAATACCCGCCCGCTATGGAGCAAAGACCAAAATGAAATCAGCGGTTTAAGTCTTGATACTGAGCGACGATGGGAGTTTATTGCGACCACCGCGAATGCTGCCTACAACCATTACACCGTGACCGCTACTCAGCGGGAGGTTCAGGTTAAGGCAAATCATACAATTAGTTAATATTTATGAGCATCGCTTTCATTCGCTTCGCTCATTTTTGCTTGCTCATAAATATCGAAAAGAAATAAAATATTTTTTTAATGTTAATAATATAGGTAATCGACATTTGTGAATTTTGCGAAAGTCGAAGACGAAAGCAAAAGATCACCAATGTCTCATAGAGAAACTTAATCGCACAAAATCCAGACGGAGAATTTATAAATGTCAGTGTTGGATATAACGGACACGTTGAAACAAATAATTCAAAAACCGCTTTTGGCGAAGCAGTAGTAGGGCAATTAACACCAGTATTACAAGAAATCTTTCCATATACCATTAATACTAGGATATGGACAAAAACAGAAAACAAAATCGTCTGTGTCATTTTTGAATAATATGGCTGAATTGAAAACAACTGCTGATGCTACGGCAGATGCTAGACTGGTAAGTAAAAGGAGAATAAAATATAGAACTGGAATGGGTGTCCTAGCGTGCTTTACTGCTCTATGGACAACGGATGATACAAAAGATTACTATTCATATATTGGAATAGGAAATGATCTCGTTGATGGATTTTATTTTTACAAAAATCAAGCAGGAATGAATATTGCACATATTAAAGGAGGTGTCGCAAATTATATTGACCAAGTGACGACCCTTGCGATGGAAATTATGCTATGCCTGAACTAGACTGGAGCAAAGGAAATGTATTTCAAATTCAATTTCAGTATCTTGGGTTTGGTGCTATTAAGTTTTATATTGAAAATCCCATAACAGGATTATTTCAATTAGTTCATATGATTGAGTATGCGAATGCTAATACTGGTGTAAGCCTGCGAAATACAACATTACCTTTTACAGCAGTAATGAGAAATGATGCAGCGACTGGAATACAAACTCTTAAAACAGCGAGTGCCATTTATTCATTGAGGGAGCTAATACTATTAATACCAGCATAACAAACGAAGTGGAAGGAAGTAAAGCATCAAACACCACTGAAAGTCCTATTATTAGTATAAGAAACAAAGCGGTATTTGATGCGGGCGGTGCTAATTTAACAAATTATTCAAATGTTTATCCAACTTTGATAAGTATTACAAATGAAGATACTAAGTCGAATGTTGTCAGAATGGTATTAAATGGAATACTAACTGGAGCAGGTTTTGCAGATGTTGATTCTAAGTATTCAATTGTAGATACTGACACAAAGGCAAGTGCTATCGCAAACGGAACAACAATTTTTAAACTATATGTAAATAGTGCTTCAACTCAACAAATCAATCTTAGAAGTTATGATATATACCTATCGCCGAGTGATGTATTGACTTTTACGCGGAAGCTGTCTCTGCTGGTGGACGAGGAAATGTCAATATTATCGCTAACTTCGTAGAAGACCAATAAAGCAAAAAAATTTAATGGAAGACGATGTAATATCATCACAAATATTTTTTACCGCATCTTTATCATTAAAATAAGGTTGTTGAATTAAATATTCAAGGTATGGTTTATCAATCTTAGCAACATCTTCAATTTTCATTTTTTTATACTTACCACATCGAAGAAAAATATTGGTTTCATTTTGTGCTATCTCTTCACCTACATTAGTCTTTATTTCGGTAATTCCAGTCTTTTTTAAATCTGCCTCCTTAAAAGGTGTGCTTTCTTCTTTATCCGTTATGGCAAATGTTGATTTATCTTGCAAATCAACATTGGATGGCATAACTACTTTCACATTGTCATCACGTGGTTTATATTGCTCATAGAAAGAAACAATATCAGGCTTAGTCCATTTAATTGAAGGTATCTTAATTTCGCTGTCAAGGCTCCATTTTTCAATTTCATTCAAGTAGTCCTGTTTGGTGCTTAGGTGATCTATTTCGACTTGTCGAAATAGATCTGTCATCTTATATATACTACAAAATAATTTTTATTAAATGTATTTTTTTACTTCACTTTTAATGTCCGTAAATTTATCAAACCACGGCTGTTTCATAACCCATTCAAGGTATGGCTTATCAATAACCGCTACATCTTGAATTTTCTTACCTTTATACTTACCAAATGGAAAAGTATCCTTTGGCTTTCCTTCCTTTCTCTTTTCAATCGCCTTAATTTCTTCATCAATTATCTGTTGTACATCTTTTACTGAAAAGAATTCCTTCTTCTTCTCAATTGAAAGGTTTTCAAACTTCTCACATAGTCTGGTTAGGGTTGTCATTGGTGTATATAGACTGGTAAAAAAAATTATAGAAAAAAAATTAATTATTTATTTACTTTTGCCTTTAAAATCCGTAAGGTAGTGTAGAGATATGGTTTTCTTTAATCGGCTGTATTACTCTTTTTGTGTAAGTAAATGAGAATATCTTTTTCAAATGTTCGGAGGTAATCGTTTTGTCTTTTTTCTTCCTCGTAATTTTGCTGTGGTTGTGTATTGCTACATTACCATTCTCAGCCACATTCTTTGCTATGTGCTTTTCTCCTTCTGTCTCCAATAATGCTTCTAATTCATCATATGCTTTCTTTGATAGTTCTTCGTCCTTTATTCCCAGACCATTACTTATCACGCTAAACATATTTACCAAGTTCAGTTTCCTGCAAGTGTCGTAGTTCATAGAAAAGCCTTTCAGTTTCATTTTTGTTGTGCCGTCGTTTAGTATGTAGCCGTAGGACTTCGGCCCCGAGCCCACAAATGTAGTTATCTTTCTGCTTTCTTTTGTCTATTAGTTCGTCTGTCCATTGTCCTAATAAGTCGCCTGTCGGTATTGTTGTCTGTCCTTGTTTTTCATCAACTGAATATATTATGCTGTCTGTGTCGTGATATAATACCCTGTCTCCCAATCTATCCATCATATCATACAATCTCATTTGTGTGTGTGCTGTTGTGAATAAAGCCACACATATGTTTGTGTTGTAAGGGTCTGACACTTTTTCGGAGTGTAGATTGTAGGATAGTTCAAGGCATTCTTTATTTATCATATTGATTGAGATTTCGTTTATGTCTTTGTCATTTAGTATTTTGTATAATTCTGCCTCACTCCTGACGATTGTCGTCTGTGTCTTGTTGCTTTGTTGTCCAAACTTTCCCCACAGAGAATTCAGACATAGTTTTGCGACAGCCCTCCTTCCTTCGTTCTTTTCTATTTTGCTTTTGTCCAACTTAATACCCATCTTTTCCTCATAGTCCTTTATGTAATTGTCTTTTTGTTCCTCCGTTTCCACATTTGACGGGTAGCCACTTGCCTCTTGCTTTACTTGTAGAAAGGTTTTTATGTAGTCTTTGAATAGGGTTGTTGTTTGTTGTTCCCAGTGCCACACCTCATAAACTTTAATGATATTATAACCTTTTTCCATTGCTTTATAAATGAGTGGTGTTGCCCAAGTGCCTGTGAGTGCCCTCTCTGTGTCGTCATGCTCGCATTTGTCCTGTAAGTTTTCCTTTCCACACTTATTACATAAATAATACATCATCTTTCCTCTATCTTGACAGGGTAGGACAGGGTGAATTAATCCCCTCGGCGGAATCATTTTAACTTTGGCTAATCCAAATGCTGTCTTTTGCTTTATCATTTGTAATGCATGTGTGCTTTTGATTACCTTATGATGTCCGAGAGGGTAGGGGTCATAAAACATAACAGACGGATAGAGGGAGCATATGTCTATATATTTGGTATTGTTGTTCATTCATTGCCTTCCAATATAAAGATAAAGCATTTGTCCTTCCCCCAAACCTTGCGTGTCGTGGGTTAATTGTCTCTTGCTCCATTAATGTCTCTTCTATGTTCGAATTCCTGCCTTACTCTTATTTTGTTCCACTTACAACTCCATATTGTTATTAAATTATTCACTTCCTCGTGTTGCTTTATTAAAGTTTCCCGTCGTTTTGTTTTCTTGTATAATTGTCCAAATGTCTTATTAACAGATTGCTCTTTATTCATTTGATTGCCGTCATAACACTCAGGACATCCGTGCCAGTAGCACCCATGAAACTCATATGCAGTTTTTGTCTTTGGGTCATATCCGTCTAAGTATGCTTTACCTGCGCCTTTCAAATATATCATTTTTTCTTTTCCATTTAATCCGTGCTGTATGGTTGTATTGTCTTTCTTCTCTCTGTATGATAGCCACTCCACGCACATACGGCTCGTTTTTGCTTTGTCTGTTCTGTGTGTTGGTATGACTGCTATGCTATCTGTCGGCATATAGATTGCTTTATATAATGCCATACAGGTAGATGCGATAGTTGTGTATTGGAATGGGTCTATGCCGAATTCTAGAAAACCCTCTCTAAATTTCATACACCCCATTCTCAATATATCCACATCACTATGACAATATGCTTCCATTTATTTCTTGAAATCAAACACTTTGTCCTTCTGTTCTTCATATCATTTCAGAAATTCTTGTCGTTTATGTTTTGAAAATGTGTTGTAGCCGTAATAGTCCTCGTCTGGTATAGCCCCTACATAATTTTGATTTGCCTCAGTATTGAAGAAGTGAGGGAAAAATCCTTTCTTTAATTCATCTAAACCAAAAGTCTCAGGGAAATCAGATAGAGGCATAGTTAGGAAAGATAGACTATCAATAAATCTAATCTTACCCACAGCCATCATCATAATCTTACCCCCTTGATATATGACAAATGGTGAAATGCCTTTTTCTATTAACCACTTAAGCACGAATTGACAATCATAACCCCTCGCATTATGTGCTATGAATGTGAAGTCCTTGTGTTGATTTCCAAATGCCCAATTACAAAACTCGTCTATGCTTTTGTGTATGATTGGTGTGCTGTCGGAGGTGTTGTTTTTAACAACTTCTACCATACCCCCGCTTTCTTGGTTTTGGGTTTGGAAAGGGGCATCGCCCCTTCCAGTGAAATACTGACTCTCTGAATGGTTAATGATATGTGTGCCTGTCTCTTGTGTTGCCTCAAAATCAAAGAACACATATTTATCAGATGGCTTATGTATTTCTTTTTGTTCATATTACACCTATGCTCAAAGGGTTGTAAGATTTTACAATTTTTACATTTGTCATAACCGCATTTATGTTCCCCTGTGTATGTCTTAGAGCAGTTAAGGCATTTCTTTTTTGTTTCGCAAGTGCTTGTGCTGTGATTGTTGAAGCATTCATCATTTGGAAATTTACGATTACATTTTTCGCATTGTTTCCATTTTGTTATGTTGTTATGCCCCTTACATCCATCCGTAATGCATATATTACATTTCGCCACACAGGAATGATTATGCTCATAACCCTTCATACACTGCTCGCAAAAGTTTTGTTTTGATAGAAAGGCTTTCATGCTCACTATGGTGTCGTAATGGTTTTTTGTTTTGAGTATGTATATGTGTTTGTATGGTTGTTCCTTTTCATCTTTAAATTCAGTTTTATATATTATCTTGTCTGGAAATTCAACAATTGCTATGTTGTATTTTATATGACTGGCAAACACATCTACCTCAGGAAGTCCGCATAAATCTTTTATGACACCAGCCTCCTCGTGTAAAATGTTTGCCAGTTCGTCTTGAATTCTACGTCCATCCTTTATCTGTGAATATTTTTGATGTTTCTCTATCTTTGCTCTAGCAACTACAATAGACCTTGCCAGACATATGTTATCTTTGTTTTTGATTGTTATCACTCCTTTCTTTTTGTAAATGTCCTCCTGTGTTATTGCTTTCAATCTAGCCCCTCCCTCTGGTATCCTTACTCCCATAAAAATGAAATCAATTGATTCCATTGTTGCCCCTTCCTCATCCATCCACACTTCGTCGTTTGATTGTAAAATCTTTGTAAGTCTTTCTAATATGTCTTGTAAGTCAAAGTCTTTTACTTTTACAAGAGAATTTTTTGTTTGAACATTCCACGATTCTGGAATAGCCGATATCCTTACTTGTATTTTGTCGTTTGGATTGTATAAAGACTTAAAATCATCCACGATTGTGCCTATCATTTTTATAATATCTTCCAACGAAAACTTTTTAATCTTTTGAGAAAAGTTTTTATTGATTTTTACGTTATACAATGACTGCCCCACTGGTAAATCGTGTTTCATGTCTTGTCGTATGAATTTATATCCATTGAAATCAATGACGTTTGGTTCTTCCCTTTTCCTCTCTTTTATTTCCCTTTGTTTTCTGTCGGGCATTACAAACTGCTCATGGTTTGGTAGTGCCCCTCTTGGTGTTGTTATGTCATAAAACCTCTTGCCGTTTGGTTTTTTTACATAGAGTTTGTTTTGCCGTATTTGGAACTGAATGCCCTGTTCTGCGAACTTGTCAAGGTTCCAAGTTTGCCCCCCGTAGTCTATGCTTGACATGTGCTTTTGGTTATATTAGGGTTTTGATTTTTCAAAAATAAAAATAAATATATCTATATAGATATATATATTTTATCTATACTAATATATATTATATCCTTAACATGAAATTTATATCGTTTTTCATAGGGCGATATTTAGTCCTTCAACGAGCCTCTGGAGTTGTTTCATCCTTGCGATGTCAACCTTCTCCTTTTCCCTTTTCTCCTTTGCTTTCTTCAATATAACCTCCTTGTTCTTGTAGTAGTAGTCCTTAGCCCTCTGCTGTGCTTTCTCTTTGTTTTTTATATGATAAATTTTCATTCGTTCTGAACTCCTTTGCCTGATTTCTTCGTCTGTAAATACTTTGGTTCTGCCCATTGTATGTCTTTGTTTTTGAAATTCAAAAACAATAATAATATATATATGTAATATAATATTTCATTTCTTTAAATAATGTTTATTCTTTTATTTACAAACTTTCAATACAGAGCACATTTTTTTTTGGAAAAAGATAAGGGGGCTCAGCACACCGAGAAAGAATAAGAAAAGGGGGATAAGGGGGCTTAGTATTAATAGTTTGTAAAAAAGTGCGATTTTCTAGTTTTGCTAGTTTTTGTTGATTAATAGGAGAGCGAAATATGGCGAAATGGGCTAAATTTATATATATGAATATAAAGATAACTGTGCTATAGTAATACCTATAGTAGTTGTGTCTGTGTGTGTGTGTGTTTCTATGTATGTATGTATGTATGCATGTATTTATGTATGTATTTATGTATGTATGTATGTATGTATGTATGCATGTATGCATGTATGTATGTATGTATTTATGTATTTATGTACATATGTATGTATGTATGTACATATGTATGTATGCCATATATATGTATGTATGTATGTATATACATATGTATGTATGTATGTATGTATGTATGTCTAGTATGTATGTATGTATGTATGTATGTATGTATGTATGTATGTAACATACGTATGTATGTATGTATGTATGTATGTACGTATGTATGTATGTATGTATGTATGTATGTAACATACGTATGTATGTATGTATGTATGTATGTACGTATGTATGTATGTATGTATGTATGTATATATGTATGCATGTATGCATGCAGCATGCAATTATGTATGTAGTATGTATGTGTGTGTATGTGTGTATGTGTGTGTGTGTGTATGTATGTATGTATGTATGTATGTATATATATGTACGTACGTACGTATGTATGTATGTATGTATGTATGTATGTATGTATGTTACATACATACATACATACATACATACATACGTACGTACGATGTAGGTATGTAGGTATGTAGGTATGTAGGTAGGTATGTAGGTATGTACATTGTATGTATGTATGTATGTATGTATGTGTGTATGTGTGTATGCATGTATGTATGTTTGTATGTTTGTATGTTTGTATGTTTGTATGTATGTATGTATGTATGCATGTATGACTGCATACATGCATGATGTATGTATGTATGCATGTATGTAAGTAAGTATGTATGTATGTAGGTATGTCTGTATGTATGTATGCATGCATGCATGTATGTATATGTATGTATGCATGTATGTATGTATATATGTATGCATGTATGTATACATGCATGCATGCATGTATGTATGTATGTATGTATGTATGAATGTATGCATGCATGCATGCATGCATGCAAGTACTCATGCATGTATGTATGTATGCATGTGTATGTATGTATGTATGTATGTATGTATGTATGCATGTATGCATGTATGCATGTATGTATGCATGTATGTATACATGTATACATGTATACATGTATGCATGTATGCATGTATGTATGTATGTATGTATGTATGTATGCATGTATATATGTCTTTCCCCTCTCTCCCTCTCTCCTCTCTCCACTTATCCATCTCTCTCTCTCTCTCTCTCTCTCCGAGGCTCTCTCTCTCTCTCTCTATTTCTCTCTCTCTCTCAACCTCTCACTCTCGCTCAGCTCTCTCAGGCTCTCTCTCTCTCTCATCATCATCATCAGCCTACCGTTATTAAGTATTAATAATATTGATCAACATTAATGATTAAATAATATCGAATAATAACGTTAAATAATATTGAATAATATTGAATAATATTGAATAATATTGAATCATAATATCATCATTGAATCATAGCAATATTGAATCAGTAGTAACAGACTGTAACACTAATTGAATAATAGTATGATTGAATAATATTGAAACATAATATTGAATAGTAGTATTGAATAGTATTGATTATTAATAATATAATACTAATTGAATAATATTGTCGGAATAAGATCATATTATCATACAGAACTTATTATGATCCATGCAGTGATGTGAATACCGTACCGGCTCGGACCGAATTGAAAGTTATTACTATGGTCGGATACTGTGTTAATTCAAAGTTTCTTCGAGTCATGTTTTTACATCTATTATAATAATATTTTGAGTTCTATTATAATATTAATACTTCAATTTATCATCAGTGATAAGCCTACGGTCACGTTCTGTTTTATTATCAACTGTGACTGCCAATGGCACCGTCATATTATAACTTGATCAAGTTATTAATATGTTAATTAATATTAATATTGATTAATATATATTAATCACTATTCAGTGCCGGATTCAACTTGAGTTGAACTCAAGTTCATATTGATTAAGTGATATTGATTAATACTGATTAATATTGGTCGGATTAACAATGATTCATAATAACTTGAGACGGTTGATTAATATTGCCTGGATTTGTATTGGCTGATTAATATTGATTTTTTTATATTTTTTTTTGCATAATCTTGATTAATATTGAATAATTTAATAATCATAGGGTAATAATGACATCAATGTCGACTCATTTACATACATACATACATACATGCATGCATGCATGCATGCATGCATACATGCATGCATACATGCATACATACATACATACATACATACGTACATACATACATACATACATACATACATACATACATACATACATACATACATTCTAGTACATACATACATGTATACATACCTGCATACCTACATACCTACATACCTACATACCCACATACATACATACATACATGCATACATACATACATACATACATACACATATACATACACATACATGCATGCCACCGCGTACATACATACATCCATACATACATACCGTCCATACATACATACATACATAAATACATACATACATACATACATACATACATACACATACATACACATACATACACATACATCGATACACATACATACATACAGACATACATACATAGACAAACACACACACATATATACATACATACATACATACATACATGCATGCATACATGCTTGCATACATACATACATACATACATACATATAATATACATACATACATACATACATACATACATACATACACACACATACATGCATACATATATACATTCATACATACACACACACACAAGACATACCGTACATACATACATACATACATGCATACATACATGCATGCATGCATGCATACATACATACATACATACATACATACATACATACATGCATACATACATACATACATGCATGCATACATACATACATACACACATACGTACATACATACATACATACATACATACACATACATAAATACACATACATACATACATACATACGTTACATACATACATACATTACATACATACATACATACATACATACATACATACATGCATACGTACATGCATACATACAAACATACAAACATACATACATACATACATACATACATACATACATACATGCATGGATGCCTGCCTGCATGCATACATACATACATACATACATGCATACATGCATGAATACATGCATGCATACATACATACATACATACATACATATATTATACATACAGACATAGTAGAATAATATCGTTTTTTTAATATCATTTTTTCGCACCCTCAAAATGGCTATTATAAAAACGATTCGCTCTCCTATTGATAGTTTGAACTTTCAATACGAAGCGCTAAAACAGCAAAATAACAAAATCAAAAATTTCAATCAATACAAGCAAACAAAATAAAGAAATCTCTCTTACTCTTAATCTCGCTTTTAAATAAAAATAAAAATCAAGCAAAATTTTTTTCCGCTTTACTTTTACTTTTAAATAAAAACAAAATCAATACGAGAGCACAAAACACCCAATTTAGTCCCCAATCTATAATCTAGATTATAGATTTAGCAATTTAGCACTGAGAGAAAACATATTCTATGATAAGAAAGATTATCTTATTAATATAAATAAGTTAATTTTGGACAAAATAAACTTACGATGGATACTCGCAAACAGAAGAGAGCGGAATATGTAAAGGAAAGAAGAAAACAGAAATATACATGTGTATGTGGTAAGGTAATAGGGATATATGGAAAATATCAACACGAAAAATCAGACTTTCATAGAGACTACTTCGCAGAGAAAGAAGAGGTTATGATAGGAGGACATAAAGTTATTCGTATAATTCGTAGAAATGACGACATGGAAAGATATTATAAAAATAAAATGTAAAACCATTTAAAGAAATAAATATTATTACTTATATAATATGTCTTTTATAATGGTATAAGCGGACAAGGAATTGAAAGAACTATACAACTTACATTTTCCAGAAGCATTAGCAGACGATAGAAGGATTAAGAAATACAATAGAAGAGAAACGCTTCAACGATATAGCAAAGCCTTTAAGTTTTGGGATGAACAGAAAAACAAAGCATTAGAGACTCCAACCATGTTAAATATTCACAAATGGCAAATTTGTGAAGAAGCAATCGCACAACTTAAATTAAGGGTGATGATTGTATTAAATAATAATTTAATTTAAAATGTAAAACCATTTAAAGAAATAAATTATATTACTTATAATATAGATATGGGGAGACACAAGAAATATCTCACACCTGAGGACAAACGAAAGGCTAACTCCGAAAAGGCTCTTGCATATTACAAAAGAAATAAGGATGAAATTAATCAAAAGAGGAAGAAGCAATTAAAAGAACGAAACAGAAAACTTAAAGAATATGAAGAAATGAAGGCGAGAGGAGTATCGAAAAAAAAACCAAAAATGATTTTTTTTGTCATAAATGAATTTCATGTTAAAGGTAAGACAATCTTATATATATAAAAAGGTAAACAATTTAATTTATTTTCATTATTTTTATATCCTCACTAATATAAAAGTAAAATATGCCACCACCATTACCGCCCAGACCAACGAAGGAAAATGTAGAAATAGCGAAGGTAAGTGCGAATTTGAGGAAAACTACAACAAGAGAAAACAAAAGGGAATTTAAAGTAGTAGAGTTAAAATCTAGGCGAGACAATAGATTAAACTCTCTTACATACGAGAAGCAAGGATTAGACATAAACTTTTATGATACTGACGCATTAGAGCGAGAGGTTCTACTTCCTATACTATTAGATGCGAAAAGAAATGGTATGACAGGAAATGCTGATGTTCATATCACTATAACATACATAACAGACCACGAAGAATTAAATAGATATTACAAAAAGAAAACATTTAATTCTTTTCAAATAAAAAACTATGATGATTTTATTGAAATGTTGAATGAGTTTAACATAAGCAATATTGAAGCATCTGGATTAGGTTATGAACGTATCATTGAATATGGCAAGGTAGTAGTAGTTCAAGAAAACGGAGGCGGTTGTTATGAAGGAAAAAACAAGTGTAGAAAAACAATATCGGAAGAAAATATATTAATATCTCCCGCTAGCAAAAATAATAATTGTTTATTCTTCCTTTGTAAAGACATTCTTAATATACCCCTTATTAACAGAAAAAGATGTAATGATATTAGAGAACAATTCCATCTTTCTAACGACTGCCCAATTCCATTTTCTACCGCCGTAAAAATCCTTAATACTTTGATAAAAGAAGGAAAGACATATGAAATAACAAATAGTTTAACAAGAGAAACTATAAGCACGAATAACATCGGAGAAGAAGCAGACATTATGATTTATTTAGAGAATAACCATTATTTCGGATTAACTAAAAGATATTTAAAAAAATGCGAACAATGTTTAAGGAAATATGTCAAAAAACACACTTGTAATCCAAAAATGATAAATTACGCGAATAGAAAAATTTTGAAGAATGGGCGAAGACATTTGATAACTAAATTTGAAAAGGATAAAATTAATAATAAAGATAAGTTCTTCATTACGACCTAGAAACTTTTAGAAATAACACGCTCGCTGACGGCTTTGATATTCACGACTGCTATATAGTCGGATATACTCAAGGGACGCAAGGATTTAAATATTATGCTGGTATTGATTGTATTTCTAAATTTCTTGATTTAGTCTCTTAGAGAGAGGACGAAAATTAACAATAGAATGGGGCAATAGAATGCTTCATAATCCAGTCAAGAAAGTAGCAGGAGTAAGAAAAAAGAGAAATAAAGATGAAGAACCACCAATTTTATATGTGAATGGTTTTAACGGGGCGAACTTTGACCACTACTTTATTAAACAGGAATTAATAAGAAGAGGTATCAGACCAAAATCTCACATGATTAATAACGGCTCAATAATTTCTTTACAATTTGAAAATATTAAAATGTGAGATATGTGTAAGCATACTCAGGGGACATTAAAAGAAAACTTAGAAAATATGAAATGTAAAACTCTTAAAGGAGATTTTGACCACGACAAGGCAACTATTTGGGAAACAATGAGTGAAGAATTAAGAAATAAGTGTCTTGAATATTTGAAGTGTGATGTTATGGGGTTAAAAGAGTTATATGACAAAATAAACACAGAGATATTTGAAAAGCACTCGGTGAATTTAACTTCATATATTCAACTTCAAGCCTTGCTTTCAATATCTGGAAGAAAATGATTGATGGTAAGCACGATGTAAGACTTCCAACTATTGAACAAGAGAAAGCGTTTAGACAAGCGGTTATCGGAGCAAGAACATATCCAAGCAAAAAAAGATTTATTTCAAAACAATACAATGACTACTTAGCGGGTAAAATCACATTTGATGAATTAACCGATTATTTAGTTGATGTGGATGTCGTATCTTTATACCCAACAGCGATGCTTAATTTATTTATGGTTGGAGAAATTAAATCTGCTATCGTACCATTTGATTATAATAATCTTCCTATCGGTATTTACAATGTTGATTATATCTCACCAAAAGACATATTACATTCAAGAATAGGACAGAGAAATAAAATGGGTTCATTAAAGTGGAATTTAGCCGATATGAAAGACCAATGTATTACAAGTATTGATATTGAAAATATGGTTAAGGAAGGCTACGATACAACCATTCATAAAGGATACTATACAGAGGAGGCAGAACCATTTTTCAAAGAATATATATTAGAAATGTTTAAGGCGAAAGAAAATAGCGAAAAAGGCACACCACAATATTTATTGGCCAAACTATTTATGAATTCGTTATAAGGAAAGATGATACAACGACCTATCCCAACTGAAGCAGAAGATATTAAATCAAATGAGGAGTATTGGAAATTTTGGACGAAAAATTATATATCCGATGTGGTTGAATTCAAAGATAAAGACGGAAACAAACTTTGGCATGTATCTGGAATTCCTAGAAATGAAGTAATAATTGAAGAAAGTATTACAAAGCCTTCTCACTACGGAGCATTTATTCTAGCATATAGTAGGCGATTATGTATAACTACACAAAAGAGGCTAATCCAAATAAAGACATAGAGGCTGATTTCTATTACACCGATACCGATAGTCTAGTGTTGCATGTTAGGTTTGCCAAACTAATCAAAAGACTTGGTGATAAATCTCTAGGAGGAATAACAGACGACTTAGGAGATTGTTGTAAGATAATAAGAGGAATATGGATTGCTCCTAAATTGTATATGTTAGAATTTACAACGAATGAAACCTTTCTCCCTTACCTTACTAAGAATGACTTGAAACATAAAGACAAAGGTGTTCATATAATTGAATGCTACGAAAACGAAGGAGTAAAAAAGAGATACTACCATCTCAGAGGTAAGGGGTTGAATTCAAAGGGGCTAAATCCAGAAGTATATGAAAAGATGGATTTAGGTGAAAGCATTGAAAATGTTAGAGATTTTCAAATGAAGAAAATCCATTTATCACGAAATAGCAAACAGCAAAACATTAACCATTTCAGCATAGTTCATACTACAAATATAAAAAAGAAAGTTAATGAGAATAAATGGTGTGGTCGTGAGTTTATCAACAAAAATGATAGTATCCCTCACGGCTTCCATATCAGCTCCTAGATTAATGATATTAAATAATTAATTTTTTATTTTTTATATCCTATAGTATATACTAATGTCTCTCAAGTCTCTCGCGGAAAAATTTGAAAAACTTTCTAATAATAAAACATTTACTTTGGACGATATCAAGCAAGTCATTGATGGTCATGTAAATGAATATAAATCTGAAAGTAAAAAACTTCAAGAACAAGGATTGCTACCTATTGGAAAATATAAGGGGAAGTCTGTTGCCGATGTCGCTGTATTTGACAAGCAATACTTAATATGGTTGAACAAGCAACCGATGATGGTAAACTATCCAGAACTCAAAAAAGAAATTGCTAAATATATTCTATAAATCACCCTACATTCTCCTTTAAATTTATCTCTTTTTTATTATTCGCAATATCGCTTTTTCTCTGTGAAAGTTATTAAATCGCGTATAGTGTGGTTCTTTTAGAATTTCTCTAAAGTCTTCTCTTTCTTCTGTTTCTACATCGCGATAGTTTAATTCATTCTCTTCTAAATATCGGTCTGTAATTTCTTTAAACTTTATTTTTTCAAAGGGATGGTCAACATGAACGTTTTTTCTATCGTGTATTTCTTTTGTTATTTCACATATATATTTTGGCTCAATGAAAATATCTATTGCCGTTCTATTTAAATATTCTTCTATTTGATTTTTTATTGTATTTCTACATGCTTCATTAAATTTTTTCTTTATGTATCTCGTCATTTGTTTTTCTTTATTTAGCCCAATGTAATTAATACAATTATACCACGAAAATGCTTTTTGTCCTATACGAAAGTGCTTACTACCATATCCATTATTTTCAACATCAATTTCGCAATTTATCAAATGTTCAAATTTTGTCTTATAATCAGGATGATTAATTATAATACCCTTGATAAAATTACTATCATTTTCATTTAACTTTTCGTTGTGATCATATTTGCTGGCGATATTTTTTATATATGCTATTATTTCTTTCTTTGTTTTAAACATTACCCCGCTTAGTATATACAACATACTATATACTCTAAAATAAAATTAATAAAAAATAAAATTTTACTATACATATACCAATGACCGACCTGAACACCAAACAAGACTACTTGCATGAAATTGAAGAATGGAACATTGACATTGAAATGAAAAAGCCCACGATTAAATGGACTAAACCAGACATTGTTTCTTTCTATGAGCAATACAAGCCAAGGGACGACAATGTTAAAGTCGTTATACAACCATTGCAAGGTAAATCAACATTTGAGGCATTATCAAAAATGATGGAGGAAGAAAGCACCCCGTTTACAACAGCAGATTTAAAAGAGACTGGAATTACCGAAATCAAGGCTAATATAGGAGAAGAGATAGCGAATGCAGAAGAAGGATGTATATTAAAGAAAGAATACCAGCAAAATGAAACCGATATTTTTCTTCAATATGGTAAGTATAAAAAAATGAAAATTGAAGATGTTGCTAAGATTGATAAACCATACCTTGAATATTTAATTTAACAACCTTATTTTAATAATAAAGATGCGGTAAAAAATATCTCTGATATTTATCAACTTCACTTTCGTTGCTACCGCAAATCCCGTTTGTTAATAAACATCGTCTACCATTTTAATTTTTTTGTTGTCTGTTTTCGATGTTTATGAGCAAGCGAAAATGAAATGAAAGCGATGCTCATAAATATCTATTGGTCTTCTACGAAGTTAGCGATAATATTGACATTTCCTCGTCCACCAGCAGAGACAGCTTCCGCGTAAAAGTCAATACATCACTCGGCGATAGGTATATATCATAACTTCTAAGATTGATTTGTTGAGTTGAAGCACTATTTACATATAGTTTAAAAATTGTTGTTCCGTTTGCGATAGCACTTGCCTTTGTGTCAGTATCTACAATTGAATACTTAGAATCAACATCTGCAAAACCTGCTCCAGTTAGTGTTCCATTTAATACCATTCTGACAACATTCGACTTAGTATCTTCATTTGTAATACTTATCAAAGTTGGATAAACATTTGAATAATTTGTTAAATTAGCACCGCCCGCATCAAATACCGCTTTGTTTCTTATACTAATAATAGGACTTTCAGTGGTGTTTGATGCTTTACTTCCTTCCACTTCGTTTGTTATGCTGGTATTAATAGTATTAGCTCCCTCAATGAATAAATGGCACTCGCTGTTTTAAGAGTTTGTATTCCAGTCGCTGCATCATTTCTCATTACTGCTGTAAAAGGTAATGTTGTATTTCGCAGGCTTACACCAGTATTAGCATTCGCATACTCAATCATATGAACTAATTGAAATAATCCTGTTATGGGATTTTCAATATAAAACTTAATAGCACCAAACCCAAGATACTGAAATTGAATTTGAAATACATTTCCTTTGCTCCAGTCTAGTTCAGGCATAGCATAATTTCCATCGCAAGGGTCGTCACTTGGTCAATATAATTTGCGACACCTCCTTTAATATGTGCAATATTCATTCCTGCTTGATTTTTGTAAAAATAAAATCCATCAACGAGATCATTTCCTATTCCAATATATGAATAGTAATCTTTTGTATCATCCGTTGTCCATAGAGCAGTAAAGCACGCTAGGACACCCATTCCAGTTCTATATTTTATTCTCCTTTTACTTACCAGTCTAGCATCTGCCGTAGCATCAGCAGTTGTTTTCAATTCAGCCATATTATTCAAAAATGACACAGACGATTTTGTTTTCTGTTTTTGTCCATATCCTAGTATTAATGGTATATGGAAAGATTTCTTGTAATACTGGTGTTAATTGCCCTACTACTGCTTCGCCAAAAGCGGTTTTTGAATTATTTGTTTCAACGTGTCCGTTATATCCAACACTGACATTTATAAATTCTCCGTCTGGATTTTGTGCGATTAAGTTTCTCTATGAGACATTGGTGATCTTTTGCTTTCGTCTTCGACTTTCGCAAAATTCACAAATGTCGATTACCTATATTATTAACATTAAAAAAATATTTTATTTCTTTTCGATATTTATGAGCAAGCAAAAATGAGCGAAGCGAATGAAAGCGATGCTCATAAATATTAACTAATTGTATGATTTGCCTTAACCTGAACCTCCCGCTGAGTAGCGGTCACGGTGTAATGGTTGTAGGCAGCATTCGCGGTGGTCGCAATAAACTCCCATCGTCGCTCAGTATCAAGACTTAAACCGCTGATTTCATTTTGGTCTTTGCTCCATAGCGGGCGGGTATTATCCCAAGCATCAACCCAGAACCAATTGTATTTATACACATCATTATTCAACAAGGCCGAACCCTCAACCTTTGGCTTCAAATACATATAGTCTTCTTCGCTCGCAGTGTCAACGTTGAATTCTTGCTGGCGGGAACCATCCAGAGTAGTGTAAAAATTGACAACCTTAGCAGCGGCACGATTATCGTTGTCATAGGCTGTGTTCTTTCTTTCTTCTGTGTTAAAAACAGAGTGATAAATCTTCTTCAAACGGCGACCGTGGCCTCTGTCAAATCGCATAATAATGTTTTGGCTTGTGCTTGCTTGTGTGGTATTCTTGTAAACATAGGGATAATCAATATTGAAACTCATACCTTCGGAGCTAGCAATCTTCTGCTGGATTGATTGAATAACATCGGGGTTCGTTTCAACCGCAAGAAACAAGGCAAGATTGGTGACATCAGCAGATACAGCCATAGGCATGGTATCATTTAGTGCGGCAAGATAAGCAGTGCTAATACAAGTAGGCGCACCATTCGTCACCGTATAACCGGTTCTGTCAGTAGCACCCCACACAATCCGCATAGTCAAAATTTCCGGAAACATAATAGTCTTATCAAGTGCGAAAATAGTGTTAATAATCATACCCAAAGGAATTTTAACATTAATGGCCAAAGCGGCATTCGCTCCACTTCCCACGAGATACTTCGCCTCGTTGTAATTAACATTTACGGCGGATAGTGCTCCAACTCCAGTCGTCAAAGCAGCATCATCATGACGACGAGCAGAAATCACTGGCTCTCGCAATAGACCCTGAGTAGAGGCGGCAACATCGTTAGCACCATCAGTGGCCGCACGAAAGGCTGTTCTAGTTGCTTCAAGAGTGCTGATATTAATCAATCCGTTAGCATTACACTTTTGTAGCATACAACCATATCCACTAGCATCCCCGTGGTTAGGAAGGTCTAGGAAATCCTTCAAACTCATTTCTGGTTTCCACAGCATCTTAGTTACCATTCTGAGATGGTTAAGGCGCACAGATAAACACCGCTACGGGTCTGAAGTTGTA
Source organism: Paulinella micropora (assembly GCA_019918135.1). Taxonomy (NCBI): domain Eukaryota; phylum Cercozoa; class Imbricatea; order Euglyphida; family Paulinellidae; genus Paulinella; species Paulinella micropora. Next base: position 29,522 of record WBZZ01005432.1, read on the forward strand.
TCTGGCTAATTTGTGAAAGGCAGTTCATAAAAATTCTAGAATAAACATTGGCACCAGCCGCTCTCATAGTATAAGTAAACATTTGCACCAGCCGCTCTAGATAGCAGAAAATGAAACCGATATTTTTCTTCGATATGGTAAGTATAAAAAAAATGAAAATTGAAGATGTTGCTAAGATTGATAAACCATACCTTGAATATTTAATTCAACAACCTTATTTTAATGATAAAGATGCGGTAAAAAAATATTTGTGATGATATTACATCGTCTTCCATTAAATTTTTTTGCTTTATTGGTCTTCTACGAAGTTAGCGATAATATTGACATTTCCTCGTCCACCAGCAGAGACAGCTTCCGCGTAAAAGTCAATACATCACTCGGCGATAGGTATATATCATAACTTCTAAGATTGATTTGTTGAGTTGAAGCACTATTTACATATAGTTTAAAAATTGTTGTTCCGTTTGCGATAGCACTCGCCTTTGTGTCAGTATCTACAATTGCATACTTAGACTCAACATCTGCAAAACCTGCTCCAGTTAGTGTTCCATTTAATACCATTCTGACAACATTCGACTTAGTATCTTCATTTGTAATACTTATCAAAGTTGGATAAACATTTGAATAATTTGTTAAATTAGCACCGCCCGCATCAAATACCGCTTTGTTTCTTATACTAATAATAGGACTTTCAGTGATGTTTGATGCTTTACTTCCTTCCACTTCGTTTGTTATGCTGGTATTAATAGTATTAGCTCCCTCAATGAATAAATGGCACTCGCTGTTTTAAGAGTTTGTATTCCAGTCGCTGCATCATTTCTCATTACTGCTGTAAAAGGTAATGTTGTATTTCGCAGGCTTACACCAGTATTAACATTCGCATACTCAATCATATGAACTAATTGAAATAATCCTGTTATGGGATTTTCAATATAAAACTTAATAGCACCAAACCCAAGATACTGAAATTGAATTTGAAATACATTTCCTTTGCTCCAGTCTAGTTCAGGCATAGCATAATTTCCATCGCAAGGGTCGTCACTTGGTCAATATAATTTGCGACACCTCCTTTAATATGTGCAATATTCATTCCTGCATGATTTTTGTAAAAATAAAATCCATCAACGAGTTCATTTCCTATTCCAATATATGAATAGTAATCTTTTGTATCATCCGTTGTCCATAGAGCAGTAAAGCGGGCTAGGACACCCATTCCAGTTCTATATTTTATTCTCCTTTTACTTACCAGTCTAGCATCTGCCGTAGCATCAGCAGTTGTTTTCAATTCAGCCATATTATTCAAAAATGACACAGACGATTTTGTTTTCTGTTTTTGTCCATATTCTAGTATTAATGGTATATGGAAAGATTTCTTGTAATACTGGTGTTAATTGCCCTACTACTGCTTCGCCAAAAGCGGTTTTTGAATTATTTGTTTCAACGTGTCCATCATATCCAACTTTGACGTTTATAAATTCTCCGTCTGGATTTTGTGCGATTAAGTTTCTCTGATGAGACATTGATATTTTATAATTGTGCTCACAATCTGACCGATCGTCAGACATCACGCTTATTATAAAATATCGTTTTTTATTTTGAAAAAAATAATGAATCTATTAATGTTTCATGATGTTTATGAGCAAGCGAAAATGAGCGAAGCGAATGAAAGCGATGCTCATAATTATCAACTAATAGAAATTATATTTGCCTTAACCTGAACCTCCCGCTGAGTGATTTCTACACTTACGTGCTGATGAGCATTATTCTGTGTAGTGCTAATGAACTCCCATCGCCTCTCATTGGAAAGGTCAAGCCCGCTAACTTCATTTTGGTCTTTGCTCCACAGCGGGCGGGTATTATCCCAAGTATCAACCCAGAACCAGTTGTATTGATACACATTTGAATTCATCAAAACAGAACCTTCAAGTTTAGATTTCAAGCACATATAATCTTCAAAACTAGCGGGAAATTTTTCAAATTCCTGAAGTCGTGCCCCGTCAAGTGTGGTGTGAAAACTGGTTGTCTTAGCAGTTGCTCTGTTATCAATATCATAAGCAGTATTATTGTTTTCTGTGTTGTTAAAGAGTGTGTGATAAATTTTCTTCAACCTTTTACCATGTCCCCTATCAAAGCGGAGAATGATATTTTGTGTAGTGGATTGAGCAATGGAATTTTTATAAACATAAGGATAGTCAATATTAAAACTCATACCTTCAGCACTCGCCACCTTTTGTTGAATTGATTGAATGACATCGGGATTAGTCTCTACAGCAAGGAACAAGTTAAGACCAGAAACAGTTACATTACCAGCGGCAGCAACAAGCACTCCTCCACCCGTTGACGAAGCATCGTTATTGTAATAATAAATTTTAGGGGTCTGTTGCCATACAATCCTCATATTCACGAAAATGGTATTGTAAAGCATACCGAGATTAATCTTAACAGCGATAGAAGGCTCAGCAGAAGTAACCGAACCACCCGAGAAATACTTAGCCTCATTATATTCAACATTAACAAGGCTATAGGTTCCAGCAGTGCTATCAGCGACATCGTGGCGACGAGCATTTACACTAGGCACTTTGTAGTATGTTTGAATAGCATCCCTAGCAGTATCGTAGGCTACTGCAGCATCAATTGCTCGCCTTTCTGCTCTACTACCGACAACAATCATTCCTGTATTACACTTTTGAATCATACATCCGCACCACTTCCATTATCGTGGTTTTCAAGTGTCAGAAAGTCCTTCATAGAAGTTTCAGCCTTCCAAATAATCTTCGTAAAATTACCAACTTCATTTACATCACACAGATAAACACCGCTACGGGTTTGAAGTTGAATTTGTCTAATAGGAGCCAGACAATCCATATAGCATTTGTTATAGTTCGCAGCGATTGCTGGTGGGGCATAAGTAAAACTCAAGACAGAGCGTGCTAAGTTAAATGGCCTGCTGATAAGGTCAAAGTTGCTTTCCTGTCCTCCTGCGGTAGTAACAGCAATATTTCCCGCACCTTCTCGCGGAGTTAGTTTATTCAACGATACGAAGCACTGATGTAGTCGGTTCTAGAAAAGTCTAGTTCGCCGCCGTGTTGAGTTGGCATTTTGTTTTAGGTTTTTTGGCAGTTGTGAAAATTAACTAATTCACTGGAATATATTTATAGAAAAAATAAATAATTATACAATTAAATTAATTAACGGGTTTTTAACAAATTGAAAAATGATGTAAATAAATTAAAATAATTAGTCTCTCTGTAAATAAACAATGTCATAACGATACCCAAACCATTAAGATTTATAGCCTGATCGTTTTTGTCTGTAAGATAAAACCTATATACATTATTTGAACTGGCCGATAATTTCTTACCATACTCAGACCCACTTCCGTCGTATATAATGGCTCCAAATGGAATTTCATTCGCCGTGTATATTTTTTGTAGCACGTGATTATCTCCTTCACCAACTAAGTCCGATTGAAGGTATAAAGTCTTTTCGCCAGTTAGAATAATCACATTCGGCGATTTAATGAAATCATTAGCGAAGAAATATGTTGAATTTCTATCAAAACCCATAACCTCGTGAATACGGGTATCATCATCAAATATAAAACGCGGTTGAATTCCTTTATTCTCTGCACACTGAATGTTAATTTTCCATCTTCTGGTTCTATGTTTGTATTATTACTAGATACCACATATGTATAATTATTTGGGCTGTCTGCGGTTAGCACCTCCGACAACTTATTTTTTAGATTGTTCATTGTGTAGTTTCCCTCAGGTATCGTAATTAAAGCCTCATACCCGTCTTCGCTAAGAGTAAAAGTATTATATGGTGAAGCCACAGAGTAATACGACTCGGCACATATATATGAAGTATTTTACAATGTGTGGGATTGTCTAGGCCCCTCATATTGACTTCGTGTGTAAAGTCGCTGTCTGTGCCAGTTATTTGGTTTTTGCTGTTGTTGATATAGTAAATGCCCGAACTTCTTCCTCCCTTATAGTCCATGATATTCGTAAAGCCACACTCTCGTTGCTACCGCAACTCTCGTGTGTTTTACAAATATCGCTTTTTCTTTTTTATAAAAATATTATTCTTTTATGAGCAAGCGAAAATGAGCGTAGCGAATGAAAGCGATGCTCATAAAAAGGTGTCAAAACCATATCCATTCTGTGCATTTAATTTTTCCGCTTCTTCTTCTTTTAAGTCTGTATAACCGCTAGCAAACTTAAACCTGTTGCCTTTCGCTCGCTCCATTAAAAATCTCATACTATGCCAACCGCACGTGTCTGAGGTGTTTGATTGTTGTTTTACTTGATTAACCTTCATTAATAAATAACTATCGGGGTGGCTTTTGTCTATTAGTTGTTTCATTTGTTGTTGAAAGTCTTCTGTTGGCTCATAAAGTGCTAAAGGGTCATACACTTCAACACTCCTGTCTTTATCTAGACTTATCCATACTGCGATCCAATGAAACCCCGCTTGTTTGTGATTGTCCAAATTCATAATAAATCCGTATCGCTTTCTGCTTCCTGGCTTCAACTTGTTGATTTCATCGCTTGCTATCGCTCCGAGATACCATCCATATTTTTTCATTATGTCGTCTATTTCATTAGTCATTAGTCCCCGTCCCTCTCCCTCCTGCTGATATTCATCAACTACACTCTCATTCGTTTCACTCATTCTCGCTTGTTGATGAACATCGTCTAGGGCTTTTTCAATATTACTCGCCCCATCGATGTTTACGATCCGCTCGGTAGTCGCAGACGGTGGTAGCGGCGTCTCCGCGACGCTCGTGGGTATGGCAGTTGGTGGCATTCCCTCGTCAATATTCAAATCATTTGAAACTTGTTTATCTACATTTGGGTCTATAGTCATTTTGCTAGTTAGAGTTTTTACAAAGTCCTTTTTGTTCATCGTGTGCCTCCAATCATTGCGGGATAGATATTTTTGTTTTAATTTTTATTGAAAATACCTTATCAATTAATTCTTCTAATGTCTTCGCTCCAGTCCCTTTTTGTTTAACATCTTGATACCCCATAAACTCTTCATATAGCATAATCCACTACTTTTCTTTTTACGATTTCCTTTTCATTTCCAACATCAATATTAAACCTTTTAATCATGTTAATTATCCACTTTGAAGTGTCTTTGTAATTTAATTTTTTATGTCCATCACTATCTAGTCTCTTTTTTAAAGCCTGTGCTAACTCTTTTATAGTAATGTTTGGGTGATAAGTTTTTGAAAATGCAGAGATTAAAAATTGATTAATTTGTAAATTTTCAAAATGCTTACCCTTTTCTTCTGCTTTCTTTTCTTCCTTTTCAAGTTTTTCTTTATATTCTTCTGCAAACTTTTTCTGTTCCTCTAAAGATGTCGCTGTGGCTATAGCCGTCTGAATATCTTGACTGGCTTTTTGTAAGTCTTTACGACTCATCTTTTTTATGAAATTATCTGTATATCCTGCTAATTTCAGTGTTTCAATATCTTTCTGCTTTTGCTTTTTTTCTTCCTCATATTGTTCTTTTGTTTTCAATGGTGCCTCATCTCCTAAATTAGGTAATGGCGGTGCTTGTGGTGGTGCTCCTAATTGTGGTGCTTGTGGTGGTGCTCCTAATGGCGGTGCTTGTGGCTGTCCCTGCTGCGGTGGCATAATATATTGATATTGTGGTGGTAATGCTTGTATCCTATTTTTTCTGTCTTCTTCATATTTTACATCTTTTATGAGTTTTTGCTCCCTTCTTAGTTCTCTGGCTTTTTGTTCTTGTCGTTCATTAATATCCGCTAGTTCTCTTTTGTGTTCCCTATCCATTATATCTTGTCTTTCCTTAGCATCTGCTATGTCTTTTCGTTCTAGCCTTTTCTTTTCTTCTTCTATCTCATCCCTTTTCTTCTTTTCCTTTGCTTCCTCGTCATGTATTAACTCATATTTCTTTTGTAAGTTGCTTTGTATCTGGTTTCGGTTCTCGTGTTCAAGACGATTGAAATCAGATTTGATTATTTTTTCCCTTGGCTTGCGACTAGCCCTTTGCGACTTTGGCTTATTACCGATATATTTCATAAAAAGTTTAACAATTTGTAATGTGCTTAAATGATTTGTTTTCTTACCAAAATTAAGATAATATTTTTTACCCTTCTGGATAATATAAGGCCTCCCGCTCTTATTCCTATAAACCCGCGGTGGACGGACTTTTGCCCTTTTCACATTCTTAGTCTTAGTTGACCCCATTATATTATCAAAAAATATTTCTAAATTTTAGAATTGCATTTCATTAAACATCCATTCGATGTTTGACAATAAACGAGAATGAGCGAAGCGAATGAGAGTGAAATTGTCAAATATCTTCAGCGAAACTTTACAGCCCCTCCTCGTTGCTTACCATAACCAAGTTTTGCAGCAGTAGAGCCAATACGAGACGCATATGGAACCCCGACATCGCCAAGGGCATTAGCGGTCTTTGAAATAATCTTGTTATCGCGAAGGAATTTATTAACAGCCATTGCGGTTTTTCCGACCTTAGCCCAGTTAATCTTTCCTCCCTTTTGACCACATCCCTTCTTCTTAGTTTTCTTTTTTCCTCCCTTCTGTGGCATTGATGGATTGTATCCGATTTTATATCCTGATGGTTGTGAAATTATCACTGGTGATACTGGCATATATAATACAGAAAAATAATTATAAAAAATATTATTTTGATATTTGTAAATACCCACTTCCGCTACCGCTCTCGTGTGTTTTACAAACATCGTTTTTCCTTTAATTTCGATGTTTGACAATAAACGATAATGAGCAAAGCGAATGAGAGTGAAATTGTCAAATATCATTACTTAAGACGAAAATTAAAATTTTTTCTTAACTCATCATCAACACTTGAAACATAAAGAAAATTAAATCGTTCCTTTGTTGCTTCGTGATACTTTTGAAGAAAATAATCAAAATCAAAAGATAAGTCTAAGTGTTCACACACGAGTTCCATTTTGTCCTGAGACTGGCCTGGAAAGATTAATAAATAATCTAACTGCTTAATGGCTTCTGGTCGTAGGTCATTCAGATACTGGCTTGACATAATCACCTTTGATTTATAGTGTCTGTTCTTTTTTAACAAATCACTTACGGACTTGTCTCTTAATCCACTTCCTAAATCGTCCAAGACAAAAACAACCTCTGGCGAAATATACTTGCTTGGTCGCTCTTTTGGTGCCTCCTTTATCTGTTTCTTTTCTTTTCCAAAGTATAAAAATTGCGGTTTCTCCATCGGTTCTTTATCGTCCTGTTTAATTTCACCTTCCTGCTCTTCTTCTGGTTTGTTCAGTTTGTCTAACTCATAATCAATGACATTCACACCATCTGATTTGAGAAAGGTATATACAGCCATCGGGTTTCCCCTGTTCTTAAAGTGCTTTACCATTGCTTTATAAATGTAGTCCTTGTGTATTGCTGAAGCAATAATGACGATACGGGTTTTTCTGTCTGTCGTCCGTTTCAGTATTTCAAAGAGTGCTGTTGTTTTCCCGCTCTTCTTACGGGCAAGTAGAAATATGTTGGCATACGGCTCATTAAATAATTTATAACCTTTTGCTTTTTTATTTCCATCGCCCTCTTGTTTTACTGGCTTCACCTTGACATTGTTTATTTTTTGCATCGTGTATATTCTAAGCAAAAAATAGTTATGAATTTCTAAATTCATACATTGTTGCTACGCAACGAATTCCAAACACACAACAATTCTTCCCGCTAAATTTCCTGTATCAATATTTCCGCTGTCAGTTTCAAGGACTTTAAATGTATATTGTCCGTCTGTCCATCCAACGACACCTGAATTATAACTAAGGTTTGAAATGTTTGCTGTGGTGCTGTCGGAGAATGTGCCAATAATTCCAATTCTATCCATGTAAAGAATTCTGGTTTTGGTTTCCGTCTGGTCGTTTTAGTAGTTAATAAACTTAACATTCATTTTGGTGGTGTAAATGACATTTGAATGTTCTTGTTAAATGATTTACCCACAAAATCATTGCTTAGAAAAACAATATTTTGGTATATAGTCAGCCATGATTATATTACTGATGATAAACTTTTTAATAACAAAAATATTTTCGCGAACTGCCTGCGACTTTTATAGCAGAGCAAATCAAACAAAACGAGATGCGTGTGTTTATTGTATAAAGCAAGGAATAGAAACTAAATTTAAATGTGTGTATAAGCCTATGAGTGATTGGTGTGTTAGTTTTGATGAAGCCCTGCCGTTAATGTGTGCGGGTGATAATAAATGGTATATGACACATATATACGAGTGTGATATTTGAAAATTTTGCTTCTATCTGGCTAATCGCCAGATTTCTCGCTTATTCTCAAACATCGTCTCCCATTTTAATTTTTTAGTCTGTTTTCGATGTTTATCAATATCTCAAACAAGTTTGAGATTACGAGTATGAGCAAAGCGAATGAGAGTGAAGTTGATAAACATCACTTTTTACTTGAAGAAGGCGATGGAAGGCAAATTCCTATGAGTAAAGTCAAAATACCGACATAAGTATTAGCAACCTCACAAGGTAAGTTCTTTTCAGATAGCCTCACGATACAAAGGGTTATAATGGCAATAATGATACCCATTTGAAATAAGTATTTAATAAGTCGGCTGTCGGTCGGTCTGTTTTTTATACAACAACAATTCCAGTTATCTTCTAATTCGTGCTCTACTTTTTTTTCCTTAGTCTTTAGTTCTACTTCAAGAACACGAGACTTTAATTCTGGAGTTAGTTCGCCATCCATATCCATAATAGGTGGTGGTCTGTGAAGTCTAGTTGTATTATTGGACATTTGAAAAAACGACTGCTCGTATTTCTGCTAATTGGTTGGTTTGGTCTTGTAGTATATTAAGTAAAAGTTTATTTTCTTTTTCTAAATTAACTACCTTTTCCGCCATGTGTTGAAAAGCACTGACTAATATTGGTATAAAACTTGTATATGTTATGCCTTCAAGATTTCCATTTCCATCATCTGCTTTCATTCCACTTTCAGATACAAATTCAGGAAATATTTTTTTAACTTCATCAGCAATAAATCCGTGGTTCTTTTGTTCTTTTTTTTCGTCTGATTTCAAATAATATGAACAGCAATTTATTTTCATTAGTTTCTCACAACAATCCCCGCAGTCTAATGTTTTAATATCTGATTTTAGCTTCCTGTCAGATGAGTTTGTCCAAGCACCATTAAGTGGAACATAATTATAACTGCCAGACGGCTCACCTGAAGAGTTTGAAGTAGTCCAAGCATGTAGAATTCCCTGAGATGCGCAGACTACTCCATAATTTGAATATCCTCCTGATTTCATATATATTTGCGGGTCGTAAGTTGATGGACTTGGTCTTTTTCTTAATGTTAAAAACCCACTGGATGCTGTTGTGATGCTTAAATCTCCCGTATTGCTTATGTTCATCGCCTCGCTAAATGCTATGGCTCCTCCAAGTGATACTCCTGATTTGTAATTAAAGGCGAGTTTGTTGCTCATCTTGTATATTTGAAAGTTGGAGTTTACGTTGCTTGATTTCCAGCCGCCCCCCTCCCAATAACTATCAAAACTTAAAGCAATATTGTCCTGACTATAATTCAATAATTGGAATGTGGGATAAATTGATGTATGAACGAATGCTTGAATATGTGGGTCATTCGTATTTCCTTCTGTTCCATATAATTCTAAGCCACCAGTTACTCCTACTCCTTTTGTTGAGTTGCCTATGATTATCGGTTTGCCTAGTGCTGTTGTTATTTTATCGCTCGCCGTTATTGCCTTTGTTGTTAATAAGACTGCTGTATCAATAGATATCGCCTCTGTCATCGTTATAGACTGCCCGAGTGTTCCGCCATTTTTATAATTAAAACTTAGTTTGTTTAAGTATTTCGCTATTTGAAAATTTGAAGAAGTGTTAGAAGATAATATGCTCGTCCCGTTGTAATAACAATCAAAATATAAATTGATATTGTCGTGTCGTGTGCCCAGTTCAATAATTGAAATGTTGGATAAGCATCCGCCGTTGTTATTGCTTGTAAGTGTGCCCCTCCGATATTGCCAGCCGTTCCATATATTTCTAAACCCCCTGTCGCCCCATTCACTGATTTTGATGTGTTTCCTATAATTATCGGTCTGCTTATCGATGATGTTAGTGATGTTGTTATTTTGTCGGTCGCCGTTAATGTGGTTGTAGTTATTCCTGCGGTTGAAGTGATTGATGTTCCTGTTATTGTTCCACCATTTGTTATGTTGTTTGAGTTCATATCCAAAGCACCATAAAACCGCATACCGCCAGCATTGTTAAAACGGACGATGTCAGACGAAGCACTTTTATTGTCCAAAAGTTTTGAAATATAAAGTCCCGCCCCTTTTACATCAAATGCTACATTAGTGAATACATAACCTCTTTGGTCTGCGGTTCCACTTGTAGCGGTATTTAGAGTAAATAAGAAATATTGATAATCACCTGATGTCTGTGAAAAGAATATATCTCCTCCATTTTGGTTTAATATCCTCGCCCCATTATATGTTATATTTCCACCATTAATGATAACTTGATTATTAAAATCAGCCGTTTGTGTTAGAGTTAGATATTTTATCACAGTGCTCGTCCCGTTGAATGTTTTAATTCCTGTTATTGTTTGGTCTCCTGTTAGTTTCACACAATTATCATCCAGATATTGCCTATTTACCGCTTTATTCGCATTTTGTGGCGCTCCTAGATTAACAATCCTACTACTATTACAACCTAAGCCAGTAGCATTAAACCACGAAACAATCGCCCCATCAATAATAAAACTTATTTTTTTCGCAGAAATTTCAAAGTTGTAATATGTTGCAGTTTTCATATCCAAACTAGCAATTGACCCGATATTACTGGTAGAATTGAAAACAATGAATGTTCCCTTCGTTGTTGAATTGATTGAATTTCCAGTAATTTCAACACCACTGCTATATGTCTTAATTCCTGCTATTGTTTGGTTTCCTGAGGTTTTAACTGCCGAAGTATCAAGAACAGAAACATCAACACCATCAACAAGATTTACATGTGTTATATTTTGATTTCCCATATTTAGTCCTCCTGTCATTCTAGCAGTGCCGTCTAATCTAAGAAATGGTGATGCCACATTTCTCCATCGTCCAGTGCTATAAATGAGTAGTTGATTATCTGATGCTGTTGTTATAATCACGTCGCTATGTGTATCAATACTTCCACTCGCCGACACTTTCGCCGTGTTCGTATCGTGCTCTGATAGCCAAGTTGTGATAGACCTGCCATTTAATTGATTTACATTTGTTATGCTTTGGCTTTTAATATCAATCCCCGCACTCGCATTTATTATACTGCTAAATGTTTTAATTCCTCCTATGGTTTGGTCTCCTGTTAGTTTAACCACCGAGCCATCAACTGCAAGATTAGCGACATTAATTCCATTATACGTAGAAGCTCCCAAAATAGCAAAACCGCCTATATTTAGCGCCCCCGTCATACTAGCAGTGCCGTCTAATCTAAGAAAGGGTGGTGTGGTGTTTCTCCATTGTCCCGTGCTATAAATGAGTAATTGATTATCTGATGGGAAGCCTGATATTGTCACATCGCTGTGGCTATCTATACTTCCACTCGCTGAAACTTTATCATTATTATCATTATGCTCAAATATCCATTCATCAACATCTTTGGTATTTAGTAAATTAACTCCTGTTATATTCTTCCTTCCCATACTAATATTACCGAATTCATCCACATTTATCGGAAATGTTTTATTTACCCAGTTTATTGAGTTATATGTTAGATAACTATTCATCGCTATCGGCGGTTATAACCACATCTGAAAGTGTATCAATTGAACCAAGGACAGTATTCTTCCGTTTGCCTTCTACATCGTTGTAAGTTAAGTATTGTCCGCTCGCTTGTGCAAATATGTTTGTGTCTATCAAATTATATAAACAGGTTTGGTGCGGATTGGAAGTATTAGAGCGGTGTTGAGTTGAGGCTTTGACTTCGTCGTTGTCTCTCACTCGTTGCTCTGTATAGTATAAATGTTTTCCTTCTTTGATGTCGGTTGTTGATTTGCTGGATAACCTTGTATCAAATCGGCCGTCAGTGTAATAAAGATTTATCGGGTCGGCATCTTCTGGCACTCTGTCTGTGTTTAAGCCCACTATGTTGGTATTGGTTAAGTCTAAGTTAAGTATATTTAGACTATCAACAGCCAACTCATTAAGGCCTAGTAATGATTTATATTGCGACATATTATATAAATAAATATTTAATTTGTAAATACTAAAAATATAAAAATCTTAGTATAGAATACTTTTAGAATAAGCGAAAGAGAAACGAAAGCGCAATTCTAAAAATGCCGAGCCCCGAAGCAAGTCGCAAAACCTGGGGTAGTGCTGTGGAAGGAATAAAAGCGAAAGCGAAACAACGAAAGATGGAACATGCCAAAAATGTATTAGCACAATATAGAAATGCTGTAAAGCAAGAAGATGAAGATATGGAGGAACGAATAAAACAAATTGAAGAAAAGAACTTGGCTAAGGATATTATTACTGAACACGATAATGATAGCCCAGAGGAGAAGAGTGAGAGCAAAAATGAGGTTGATTTCACTGATATCATTGCCGAAAAGATGGCGAAAATGAAAATCAAAAGAGCGAAAGCGGAAACTAAGAGAGAAAAGAAAAAGAGCAAGAAACCAGAGCCCGAGAGTGAAGAAAGTGAAAGCTAGAGTAGTGTAGAAGAAATACCAAAACAAAAGAAAGGGAAAGGTAAGAAATCAAACATATCTGTTAATGTTTATAATCAATCTGAAAAGACAAATAAGAAGAAAAAAATTAATGATATTGAAAAATGCTTTTTAAAATTCTAAAATATAGATGAGTGAGGAAAATCAACTTGACCTTAAACATACAATTATTAATAATCAAAATCGTAATAGTCTCGGAGACACACCTACGGGAGAAGTAGTTAAAACAAAAGAAGAAGAAGCACTGGAAATTCACCACCAGAAAAAGAACCCAAAAATATGGAACACTATATGGGTTGATAAACCATTAGACCAAGTGTTCCTAGATTTGGCGGACATGAGTAAAATAAAGGACAAAAAGGGGAATAAAGGTTATGCTTGGATGCTTGTTTGGATAGATTGTCATAGCCGATATTTAATAATCATTCCATTAAAAAATAAAACAGCAAAAGAAGTCTATTATGCTTTGAAATCAATCAAATATAAACCTAAATCAATTACTACTGACAGCGGTGGAGAATGTAAAGGAGCAACTCGTGAATATTTTATTGAAAATGGAATTAAACACGATGTCGTTGAAGTCGGCGACCATAGAGCCTTAGCGGTTGTTGATAGAGTTATAAAAAGTATAAGGAGATGGCTTGACCTTTTATTTGACCAATCATAATTTTGATTGGGTTAGTTATATTCAAGACTTAGTAGATGCTTATAATCATAAAGTCCATAGAGAAATTATGGCAAAACCAGTAGATGTATTTTTCGGGAGAGACAAAAATAAACAAACGATAACACGTGATAATTTAATAGATGAATTTAATGTTGGCGATAGTGTAAGAAAAGAAAACAAAAGGAATGTTTTTTCCAAAGGTGGTAAGACTTTCAGTAAGATTATTTATAAAGTCAAGGGACGTTCTGGCTTCAAAATTATATTAAATAACGATGAGTTAGTAAGTCCCAGAGATTTATTGAAAACTGATTTTGTTAAACCAATCGATGAAGAAAAAGGTATGAAGGAGCAAACTAAAGAAGTTATTAAAGAAAAAAAGACGAAAGAATTATTAAATAGAGAAGACATTCAGCCAGAGAACATAAGAACTTCAAAGCGAGAAAAGAAGGCTAAGGTCATACTGGATTTATAAGCAAAAAATGAGCGATGAAATATATAGATTAACATCAACCAGAGTTGAACTGGCGACCAATTTTTCAACAGCATGCTTACTAACCATTTATCTATATATACTCATCGCCTAATTTTTTGCCGAAAAATAAGGTATTTGAAGTATTATCTTTTGTTTTGGAATTCCAAAACAATTACATCAAACTCTAGAAAATTCTATTTCCGCGAATATCACCATGCGACAAAATTTCACTTTTTTGTTGCGACATTTTTTCATTTTTTTTGTTTCAGTGTCGCAGAGGTTGCGACAGAATTTCACTTTTTTGTCGCGCCAAAAATTTCACTTTTTTTTGTCGCAGTAATGAACTTAATTCCAAGCAGAATCAAAACTAAATCCGATTGGTTGGAGGAATATGAAATTCGTAGACCTTGTAAGGATAGACTAAATAAGGATAAAATCGCTTGCGAAGAACGAATTTCAAAAACGGATAAAGAAATTGCTCGTCTCGTTGAAAAGAAACAGACGGACATAATTAAAGTTGATGCTATCAATGAGATGTTAAAACGAATGACTATTCAAAATAATGAAGTAGAGGAATATAAACTTATTCGCTTGAAACAAAAGAAATTGGAAAAAAAATAAACAAAGAACGCGATAATTTATATAGGTGGAAAAATGATAATCGTGGCCAACTTTCCGCTATTGTCTTGAATAGAATTCTCGTTGGTATTGAAAAAGAACATTTATCGTTTAATGCTTCTTTTAACAAATATTCCAGTGATGGTATTAACGAATACGTAAATAATAGAATTAATAGCAATATTAAACGTGAAAACGATATGAATATGCACAGAGTCTTCAGAACTGAGAATGCAGATAGCAACTCGGAATAAAAAAGACTTAGTGTCAGTTGTTTCGGATTAATCCAAAACAACGATGGTTTTTTTAAAAACCAGGGGTTTAAACCCCACCCACATGCAAAGAAATTTCTATTACACATGCTTTGTGTGTGTGTGTAATAGACTATGGGAGAGCCGAATGAATTAGTTGACGGAGTTGGTGGAATTAACCTCGCTGGTGGTAAGCCCTAACTCGATTGTTTCTTTTTTATGACAACGAATGTGGTTGTAGGTTTCTGGAAACCTTGGGATGAAGTTGAAAAAAAAGCCCCTACCGAACATAAAGACGCACAATTCATTCGTGTGTCTGCTGGGTTTGTCGGCCTCGGTTTGGTGGATGGGCTTAACGCCTTCCAAAACGAAACCAAGTATTATACTCGCAGGGCGAGTGACCGAGATGAGAATTATCTTTTCGCTTGGGTTCCTCTGGACAAAACCATGAGGAACCCGAGAAAGAAAACTTACTTTCTTGTTTCGCTCAAGGTTGGGGAGGGGAGGGAGGAAATCCTTGTCTTTCCTTCTCTCTCCGCCTTGATGAAAAAAGTGGGGGATAATGAAGAATCCATTAAGTGGATTACTCCGATTTTTTAAAACACTTTTTTATTAAATGAAAGGGTTTCTCATTGTGTCATATTTTTTCTCTCAGTGCTAAATCTATAATCTAGATTATAGATTGGGTGCTAAATTGGGGTGTTTTGTGCTCTCGTATTGATTTTGTTTTTATTTAAAAGTAAAAGTAAAGCGGAAAAAATTTTGCTTAATTTTTATTTTTATTTAAAAGCGAGATTAAGAGTAAGAGAGATTTCTTTATTTTGTTTGCTTGTATTGATTGAAATTTTTGATTTTGTTATTTTGCTGTTTTAACGCTTCGTATTGAAAGTTCAAGCTATCAATAGGAGAGCGAATCGTTTTTATAATAGTCATTTTGATGGTGCGAAAAATTGACATTAAAAAAACGATATTATTCTACTATACATACATACATACATACATACATACACATACATACACATACATACACATACATACATACAGACATACATACATAGACACACACACACACACATACACACATACATACATACATACATACATACATACATATGTGTGTACATACATACGTACATACATACATACATACATACATGCATGCATGCATGCATACATACATACATACATACATACATATAATTAAAGAGAAAGAAGCGAGACGAAAGAAAAAATAACAAAAAGAGACAACAAAGAAGAAAGAAGAAAAATAAGAAAGAAAGAAGAAATAATAAATAAGAAACAGTAAAGAATTAAGAAAGAAGGAAAGAAAGAAGAAGCAAAAGGAGCAATGTAAACACCTTCGCCAAGGACGTGATGAGGAGGAGTTCACCCAATTCATCGCCATCCCACAGTTGTATGTGCTCAGTGGAAGAGAACAGCAGAATAGAAACATCTGATGGTATATGATGTTTGTAGATCATTACAGGCTCAGGCTAGCATTTCTATCCTTCGAAGTGCTAGCAACAAGAAAAACAAAGGAGTTTAGAGGGGGTGTCTTTTGTAGCAGCAATACGAAGCGATGCAATGCAAACGTATTTTTCTTTTTATATGTATAGTGTCCCCAAGACTTGTACATTGTATTGTGAGCAAAAGTACAGAGGCAGAGAGCTTGTTAGGTTTGATGTGGCAGTAGAAAGGGAGGGTTAATCACGTCTCCACCCTTCCTTCTGGCAGCACCAGGTCGAAGACTGACGATTAGCCCCCGGGCCGGCACCACTATCTGGTGCGTAACGGCTCGATTAGCCCATTTTGGGCTAAATAATTTAGCCCGAAATAGAACCAGTGTAGAACGGGCCTAAGAGTATCGTACCCAAGTCTGTCCGTCTTCGTGATCACTTCACGGAAATTTAGCCAATTTTTTAGCGGCGGGGCCGGCCTAAAAGATCACGGGAAAATATTTTGGACGGGCCGGCCTGCCTATTTTGCGGAAACGCAACCTTTTTCGGGCAGCCTGTCTTTTTTGCGGAAATGCAACCTTTTTTCGCTATGAATTCCATTTGGAAAAAACGGGCCGCACTGTTAGGAAAAAAACCAAAGTTTTTGAAAAAATTTCCAAGTCTCCCCTGATGTGCTCTTTTTTGGATTGAGTGGGTGTTCTGGCGATTTTCCGCAATAGGGTCCGGACGGATCTGTTTCACATTTTCCGTCCAAAGGTGGTAAAAGTGGCAACTCACCTCACTTCTTTCAGACCCAGTCGGCAAGGCACTCCCCGTGAAGTTCACAGGGGTGTGTGTATGTGTGTGTCTCTCTATTTCTTTCTTGATGTTCTTTCTGGCCTCCATTCCTTCTTTCCAATTTGTACGCGTTACCCTTTCCTCTCTCTTTCTCTCTCTTTCTCCCTTTCTTCCTTCGACATTCTTTCATCAATCTTCTCCCATCTACCCAGTTTTCTTTCCTCCTTCTCCCTCCTTCTTTCTTTCTTTCTTTCCTTTTTCTCCCTCATTTCTTCATTCTCAGTTCAATATCATTTCTTCCCTCGACTTAACGTGCTTTCTGGCTTGCTTTCCTTTTTTTCTTTTTCTGTCTGTCTGTCTGTCTGTCTGTCTATGTCTGTCTTTGTCATATATATATATATATATATATGTGTGTGTGTGTGTGTGTGTGTGTGTGTGCGTGTATGTATGTATGTATGTGTGTATGTATTTATGTATGTATGTGCGTATGTATGTATGTATGTGTGTATGTGTGTGTGTGTGTGTGTGTACATGCATGTGTGTGTGTGTGTGTGTGAGAGTAGTATAGGGGGCCACTTCGTCACACTTTTTCAATACACACCCCCCGCCACCAGAGACACACACCGGCCGGCCCGGACGGGAAAAAATGGCAACGGATATTAATATTTAAAATAATACTGTTAAAATATAAAGACACATACAGGATGACAAACGACGACACTGAAAAAAAGGCAAGTCGCAGATTTACGATTTCAAAAGGATGTATTATGATAAAGAATAATGAAAAGAGACCTATGGTAAAAGTTCAATGGAGAGAAGGAGGTAAAACGATGTTTAAGAGTTTTACTATTGGAAAACGAAGAACCCAAGAACAAGCAATGGAAGAAGCAAAGAAATACCACGAGGAAAAAAGTAAAACCAAAGTATGATGAATGGAAAGTGAATTATGATAATGAAACAAAAGCAATAAAAAGAGAAAAGAAAAGGAATTGGAAGAAGAAAACATTCAAGTGTGAATGCGGAGCTGACATGAATAGAAGTAGCAAAGCAAGACATATGAAATCAAGCACACATTGTAGGGGTAAACCCCTACAACCCCACTGTGGGGGTTTGAAAGGGGCAGAGCCCCTTTCAGCCCCGCCAGCACCGCCCGCCCCGCCCTAATTTCCATCTAAACACAGGGCCCCCGTATATACAGACACGGGGAGCACACGGCGGACCACGGCGGGGGCAGACAATTGAGATAATTAATTTTTATTTTTGAAAAAAAATATTTTCCTATATATACACTGACTAACAATGGAGACACACACTTACAACGGTAAGACGTATTTGTTGGACAAATTTAGGGAACAAAAAATTAATTATGAAATCAATACGGTCAGGGGTCAAGATGTGCTGTATATAATACCGAAGACGAGAAAGTATAAGGTGGATACAACAACGGCCCAAAATTACTTGAACAGAGTAAGAGGTGCTGTTTACTTTGAGAAACAGAAACAAATTATTCCAGTAGCACCACCATTACCTCCACAGTTTGAAGCGAAAGTGAGAGAAAGAAAAGAAAAGGTAAAAGACCTGATGCGGTATGCGAACTACGAAATCAAACATGTTGATAGAAAGAAGCACATTCTGGGTGTTAATGAAAGCCAGTATTGGGTTAGGCTTACTGGCAACTTCACTTCTTTCAGTATGGATGATATTTTACAGTTTATTGAGATAATCCTGAACGACTTTATCAAAAGACAGAGACAAGACAGTATGGTTAGTGTAAGCATCAAGTTTGTAGATTACTATGGAGCAGTATCTACGGGTTTGAAAAAACTTAACGAGATTTCTGTCAGCGATGTTTAGAAAGACTGTCAGCATTATTTCAAAGCAACGAAAGCCTTTATACAGACGAAAAGGGAACCAATATGGATAAGTTTAGGTTCGTTTTGAAATCGGTTGAAATGCAGACGGGTGGAACGAGGCTTCAAATAATTAATAAGTTGGATGTATATAAAAAGAGAGGAGTAATTCAAATTAATAATACAGACAACATATGCTTAGCCAGAGCAATTGTTGTAGTAAAAGCAAAAATTGAAAAACACAAAAAATACAAGACAATATTAATGGGACGAAAGATACAGGAGGAGATGGCTATTAAGTTACACGAAGAAGCGAATGTCATTCAGGATGTGTGCGGTATTCCTGAAATTAAAACCTTTGCTAACCACATTAAATACAATCTGGTTATTGTTGAATTCCCTGACAACATTGTTTATAAGACGGACCTGTTTAATGAAAAAGGCGAGCGACTTACGAACCTTTACATACTTAAGACTGAGAACCACTACGATGCGATAACTAATATGAAGTCTATGCTAGGTAAAAAGAACTTCTGTGAGTTACTAAGGGGATACAAAGAAAGACACGCCTGCGAATCCACTTGCAATATCTGCGAAACCAAAGGCTGTAATGGTATTAACGATAAAAGCAATTGGACTGATTGCTATTCGTGTAATAGAAAGTTTCCAAATATATTATGTTTCAACAACCACAAGAGAACAAACTGCGATATCAAAGCGAAATGTCTTTCGTGCGGACTTAATTACAGAAGGTCGCGGAGCGACCGTTCACCCTACGGGCTGAACAAGAAAAACGAGCACAAATGCGGATATGCGAAATGCCGTAATTGTAAGGAACTGAAACCACTTGAACACCAATGCGAAATAGTGAAAAAAGACATATTACCTTTTTCAGAGAAATACATATTCTTTGATTTTGAAGCGACACAGGATACTGGCGAACACATTGTTAATCATGCGGAAAGCCAGTATTACGATGCTAAGGAACCACCTGTCATTCATAAGAACATTGATGATTTCTGTAAGTGGGCTTTTGAATCTAAGCACAGCGGCTTTACATTCATTGCTCATAACAGTCGCGGTTATGATTGTCAGTTTATTCTTAAGTGGTTGGTGGATAACGGTCAGGCACCATTCGTCATTTATCAGGGCGGTAAGATAATGATGATGACTTTGAAGAAATACCGCTTCATTGATAGTTTGAGTTTCTTAACTATGCCTCTGGCTGATTTTCCTAAAACATTCGGATTGAAAGAACTTAAAAAGGGTTTCTTTCCTCACTATTTCAACACGGATAAGAACAAAAATTATGTTGGTGTTATGCCTCATAAAAAGCACTACGGCTACGACACGATGAAAGATAAGAAAAGAGCGGAATTCTTAGAATGGTATGAAAGCCAAAGAAATAGCGCATTTGATATGCGGAAGGAAATCGCGGAATACTGTCATAGCGATGTTGACATTTTGAGAAGGGGTTGTATGGATTTCAGAAAGCAGTTTTTAGAATTTGGTATTGACCCGTTTCAATATACAACTATTGCGAGTTGTGTTATGGCTTTGTATCGTGCTAAGTTTATGCCAGAGAATTCAATTGCTGTGTTGAAGGCGGAAAAGCAAAACAGGATAACCTCTCGGGCCTGTGTTGAATGGATAGCTTACAGAAGCAGGTTAGACCAAACGGATATTAAACATGCTTTCAATGGTGGTGAGAAAATGTTTAACTTAGGACAATCAAATGCTTACGTAGATGGCTGGGATGAAAAGACTAAAACCGCTTACGAATTTCACGGCTGTCTCTGGCACGGATGCCCAAAGTGCTTTAATGGTAATACAATCAATACTAAGAAGAATAAGACGATGGGTGAACTATACAAGGCAACAATGAGACGAGAAAAAGAACTAAGCAAACAAGTCAGCAAACTAGTAACTATTTGGGAATGGAGATTAATGAAAACAAGTGAAAGCCTAGCAGAAGATACGAATGAACGAATTACGGAACAGGAAGGACTAAACCCGCGAGAAGCAATGTTTGGGGGTAGAACGGATGCCCTTACGTTGTATTGGAAATCACGACACGACAACGAATACGCGAAATACATTGACATATGCTCTCTGTATCCGACTGTTATGTTTTACGACCTTTACCCTAGCGGGCACCACGAAATCATAAGACCAAGTAACGACGACGACAGAAAGGAGATGAAAAACAAAATCATAAACAGAGAATATTTTGGAGTAGCAAAGGTTAAGATGCTACCGCCTAGAAAATTACTACACCCCGTTTTACCTAAGGCTGATAGAGGAAAACTGATGTATTACCTGTGCGATAAATGCGGAATGACTGAGCAAAAGGATGAATGTAAGCACACCGATAACGAGCGAGCAATAACTGGCACTTGGGCAACTCCTGAAATCTACAAGGCCTTAGACAAAGGCTACAAGCTAAATAAGGTATATGAGGTATGGCACTGGAAGGAGCAGAGCAGTAGCCTGTTCAAAGATTACATAAAAACTTTCGTAAAGGTTAAACAAGAGTCAAGCGGATATCCAGATGGCTGTATTACACAGGAACAAAAAAGAAGCTACATTGACAGTATGGAAGTCAGGATGGGTATTAAGATGGACGAAAACAAAATAGAAGAAAACCCAGGACGGCGAGCGGTTGCTAAGTTGTGCTTGAATAGCCTGTGGGGCAAGTTTGGTGAAAAGCAAAACAAAACTAAAAACAAAATGATAAAAGACAAAGATACCTTATACAAGTTAATGAACGACAAGTCAGTTGATAACATAAACATAAACATTATCAACGACAAAATAATAGAAGCAAGTTATGACCTTAAACAAGATGCGGTAAGCGACCCCGTGATATTGTAGTTGCTCTATTTACGACTTGCCACGCGAGGATTAGACTATATGAGATGATGGACAAACTAGACAACAGAGTTCTATACCACGATACCGACAGTGTCATATACACAACAGACTTAACGAAAGGCGAAACAGATGTGAAAACGGGTAAGTTGTTAGGCGAATGGACGGACGAACTACACGGAGCAAAGATTATGACCTTTATCGGTGGCGGACCAAAGTGTTATGGATATGTCTTAGATAACGGCAAAGCAAGTATGAAAGTCAAAGGCTTTAGTATGAATTATGAAAACAATAAATCATTAAATTTACCAAATATGTTAAGTGTCATCAGTTGCGGACTTGGAATTAAAAACAACGACCTTATTGAGAACGGCAAGAATGAATTGTTAGAGTTGCTTAAGACACAGGAAAAAAAATTGATTGCTAAACGAATTAAAAAATCAGGTAAAGTTGTTATAGTAGAGAACAGCAAGATAACAAGAGACAAGCAACAGAAAAAAATAACGAGTGAATACTTAGAAAAAATATTCAGCTTTACTTACACCAAAAGAAATATTATAGGTATTGTAGATAATGCGATTGAAACTAGACCATTCGGTTATTAAATGAAAGGGGAAACCCCTTTCAAACCCCAGGGGTTGTAGGGGCTTGCCCCTACTTTGACAATAAAAACTTTATAGATATATTTTTTGCCCCTACCCTTGAAGCTCCTGATTGTATGAATTCCTTTCTTTGGTTTGACTAACTTAGTATTTACGGCCGTAGCCCCTAACAACGACACAGTGTCAAATGCGGTTCGGTAGTTCGTCGTTAGCTTCGCAGTCTTTGCTCTTTTACCTTTTGGATTTACTTTAACGGCCACTCTGTCAATTACACCTTCAATGAGGTCTCTTGTGCTACTGCCTTTATTGTATGTGGTTGCCCTTACACCCGTTTGTCGGCTTAAGTCTTTCGCAATCGTTCCTCCAAGGCTATGCCCCGTCAGTTCTACATTATCCTTACCATATTCTTTTATGACTTCATTAACAAGCTTCTGCTCTTCTTTATACCTCGGAGTTCTCTTTAATACTCCCTTTACTAATGCGACATCTGTGAGTAAGTCTCGCTTATCCGCGGAGCCTCTAAATGCTACAATCGCCTTACCATCTTTTTCATACACTGTTGATTTCTCTTTGCTCGCGACTGGTTTCCATCCGTCAGCACCCTTTCTATCTGACGAAGACAAATAGACATCCTCCGACAACTCAGCACTGCCTCCCTTCTGCCTTCTGTATTCCTTACCTGCCTTTTTCAATGCTTCACCATAGCTTATATTATGCTTAGCGGAGTAAGCCTTAACAAACTTAATCCACTCGGACATCCTATATTAATTATTTAATTTTTTTATTTTTATACTCACTACTATATACACCCTACTCTACACTCACCGATGCAAAAGCTTTGTGAAAAATTTGAACAGCTATCTGTCAGCAACAAAGACAGGACATTTACTTTACAAGAAATTAAGCAAGTAATTGATGGACACATTAATGAATATAAATCAGAAAACAAGAAACTTCAAGAACAAGGAAAGATACCTATGGGAAAATATAAGGGAAAGACAGTCGCCGATGTGGTTGTATTTGATACCCAATACTTAAGATGGATGGCAAAGCAACCATTTCTAGACAACTATCCTGAGCTAAAAAAAGAAATATTCAAACAGCTTCAATTGTAGTAGCTTTGTGGAGATTTCTCAAAAACTTGTTAATTTATTTATTTTTGCCATTCCAACAACTTGACGATGGACACAGGGTGCGCAGCACCTGTATAGATAAGCGCGGGCCTCTCGCATCGCAGCACTGACGCCGCGGCATAGACCTCCAGCACCAAACTGCACACCTCGATGTACAAAGTGTCAGGGTCCCTTGCTTTGGTTGCTTTTTGCTTCAGACCTGCCGCGGCTTGATGCAGACTTTCCAGTAGGCGGAGTCGTTCTCTCTCCTGGATGTTTCGCAAGGCGCCAGTCCAGGCGTCTAGGGAATGTCTGAAGTCGTTGCGTGCGACCATCGCTGTCGCTGCCTTGTCTTTAAGGGAATGTCGGGGATCAACGCCTCCTGTCCATTTTTTCCAATACGCGAGTATATCCAAGGAATCTTGCATTGCCTTGGGGTTAAACAATCTAAATGGCACATTGCCGAAGCTGTGGAAGCAGATAAACGTCTTAGCTTCTTCTTCAGTACCATTCGTGGTTTGGTACGTCTTGGAAAGGTACCGAGCGTCACAAGGTAACAAGCGCAGCTTCTCTTCTTTAGCGAATCCCCTGGCTAGCTGTAGGCCCGCGGACGAGAATCTGCGCATTTTGGCGACGAAGGCTGTCAGACTACAATAGCCTCCCGTAACGCATTGGTCAGCGTAGCCGAACTCGGGGCGTGACAGATCAATTTTCTCCTCCGGTGGCAACTGAATGTTTTGATCAGACTGTTCGTAGATAAAAGTCCACTTCTTAGTAATGCCCGGTCGACCAGTTCACCAACGCTTTTAGCAACTCGGCGACCGCGGCCTTTTGTGCGTCTGTAAACACTTCGTCGTGATCAACGTGGCGCTCTCCGATCAAGACTACGCGCGTCGAGTCTTCTTTCTGTGCCAAGACTATAGAAAGGATTCCCGTGGCAGTGTACGTGTCTCGGTGCTTTTCCAGCAGAGACTTGATCTCACATTGGCGGCAGGCCTGCGGCTTGCTGCCGGGGCTTGACATTCTTCTGCGAGGTTTGCGAGCTCCTTTAATCAGGAAAGGGGGAAGAAGAGGGATCGCAGGGCCCCCCGTTGAAGCTTTGCTACTTTCTAACGCAGCCGAGTGTTTTGAGCTACGCCTTCCCCTTCTTCTCCCCCCTTCCTTCCCCACCTCTTCCCTCCCCTGCCGGTTATTGGGCAGGGGAGGGAAAGGGGCCGGGCGGACCCTGTTCCCTCGCCCCGCCTCCTCCCTGCTGGTGCAGGGTCGGGGTGCCTCTCCTCAGGCCTGGCACACGGCGGGCGAGGCGCTGGGCCAGAGGTGCCTGGGCAGCAGGAGCTGCCAGCCCGCCAGCGGGGCCGGGCTGCCGCAGGGGCTGGGGGTGGCGCCCGGCCGGGGCGGGCTGGCACTGCCGCTGGCCGGACCGGGCGTCGGGCCGGGCCGGGGCGGGCTGGGGGCCGGGCCGGGGGGCAGCGGGACACAGCTGTCGGCGGGCGCGGCGTACTCGAACCCGGCCAGGCACTCGCAGCGCCAGGCGCCGGCCTGGCCCAGCACCAGCCGGCTGCGTGTGCTGGCCCCGCACGTTCTCGCGCGCTCGGCTAGCTCCGGGTGGCGGTCGTTGTAACAGCGGCAGGTGCTATTGTCGGCCCGCAGGCAGACGCCCAGGATGTCCCGGGGACGACGCAGAAGGACGGCCCGCTGACGTCCTCGAGGCAGGACGCCGACTCGTGGCAGGCCGGCACGCACGGCCGGCGCTCGCAGAAACGGCCGCCGCGGCCGGGCTCGCACACGCAGCGTTGCTCCAGGGAGCGCGCGTACCTGGTGCGGTTGGCCTCCGCCTCGGCGCGGTAGTTGTCGGCGTAGCCGGGCAGCTGCGACGGGTACACCCGGTAGCTGAAGCCGCCGAGGGGGGGCAGGGCGTCGAAGTCGTGCGCGAGGTCGGGGAACGCACGCTCCTGCACACAGGAGCCGCGGCCGGAGCAGGCAGGCAGGGCGCACTGGCGTTGTGGGAAGAGGCGCGAGCCGGGGACGAGCAGGTCGGCGTCGATGTTGGACTCCCCGATCTTTTTCCATTGGGCCAGGTACCAGTTCCAGGCACAGTCGCTGCGCCCCTCGCGCACGAGCCGCGAGCTGAAGCAGCCGCCGTCGACCGTGACGTACTCGCAGTAGGCGCCGAAGAAGCCCTGTTCGCAGGCGCAGCGGGGCGGGCCGCCCGCGGCCGGGGCCCGGCACTGGCCCGTGGCCTGGCCGGCCGTGCTGCGCAGGTTGAGGCGGGGCAGGACGCAGCTGAAGCACTCGCGGCGGTCGGCGGCGCGGGCGCTGGCGCGCTGGCAGGCCCGGCCCTCCGCGGCGTAGTAGCAGCCCGGGGGCGGGACGTTGCAGGAGGCGTGTTAGCCGCCCGGGTAGCTGGTGTAGCCGTTATCCACGAAGCCCTGGGCGGGCAACGCCGTGCAGTAGTCCGGGTCGTCTTCCTCCAGTTCGAAGCAGGAGCGGCCGTCGTCGGTCCTGGCCTAGCCGCCGCAGCGGCACCGGGTCGTGCGCTCCTGGCCCGCGGCGAAGGCGAGCACGCACTCGCCGCGGGGGTGGTTGCAGGCCGTGTCGGCGCCGAGCGCGTCGCTGTATCAGGTCTGGCGCACGTCGACGCCGCAGGCGTCCTCGCGCAGCGAGCGCGGCACGCGGGCGCGGCAATCGGCGGAGTACACCAGGTTGACTGCCTCGGTGTTGGGCCGGATCTGGAAGTACAGGTCACACTCGCAGCGGCCCGTGCCGGCCCCACACACCCCCCGGCTCCAGCCGCAGGGGGTCTTGGCAGTGTCGCGGCTCAGGGCGGCCTCGGGCACGTCGGGCGCGGCCGAGCCCGTCCACCAGGCGGCGCCGGTGGGCGCGGCGGCGCGCGCCGCGGCGGCCCAGTCGAAGCCGGGGGCCACGGGCAGCGGGCACAGGGGCACGGCGCAGCCGTGCGAGGCGCCGAGCGCGAGTACGGGCTCCGTGCGCCAGAGCGGCAGGTCGAGGCGGTCGCAGTTGGGCTGGCCGGGGCCGAGGCGGTCCTCGCCGTGCGTGAAGGCCTCGAGCAGGACCCAGTGGCGCCAGGCCAGGTAGCCGAACCAGGCGGCGGCGCGGTCCGGGGCCAGGCGCGAGCACGGCTGGCGGGGGCCCAGCACCTCCGGCCGGCACAGCGGGAGCGGGTCGGTGCAGGTACTCGGTGGCGCCCCCGTCGCCGCCGCCCCGCCAGCCCAGGTCGTAGCCGGCGCTCACGCCCGGCCCGGACACGGCCTGGACGGCCAGGCCGCCCACGAAGCGCGGCGCGTGGTAGCGCAGCAGCTCGTACGGCTCCACCTCGGCGGACGCCAGGGGGTGCGTACCCCGGCGGAACCGCGCCCAGGGCGAGCTGGCCCAAGACAGCGAGGCGTCCGTCTGCGCGACGGCGGCCGCCAGCTCCTCCTCGCCCGGCCAGAAACGGGCGCCCCCCGCCGAGAAACCACAGTGGTCGGAAGCCGGGCCCCCGGACTCTGCCGCTACGCCCTCGGACGTGCGGCAGCCGGCCGGCAGGCCCTACTGCGCCAGGCAAGGCGGCTTCAGCAGGAGCCAGGCCGTGGCGGCCCGCAGCGGCGGGGGCTGCCAGTCGGCGTGTGGCGCCTCGTAGCAGCGGCGCGCTCTGGCGCGGCGTGCCTCGTACTCGTGGCGGACGAGCAGCGCGTCCCGGGCGGCCTCGCGCTCTAGGTCCCAGGCCAGGAACCAGCGCCGCACCTCGGCGCGGTAGGTGGCTTCCCCGGGCCCCGTGCTCCGGAGGTCCTCGTCCGCGAGCTCTGCATCGCGGAAGGCTTCCCACCAGGCCAGGCAGTGGTTTGTCACGAGCGTGTGCAGCGCCCGGTAGTACGCGAGCGTGTACCGGGCCGCCCCGTAGCTCCGCAGGGGCTCGCGCCCGGGCAGCAAGGCGCGGGCGGTGCCGACGCACGCGGCGTCCACGGCCGGGCACCCCGGCCAGGGGGCAGTGGACTGGTTCTCGCCGGCCGACTGGTTCGCGCCGCCCACGCGCCCGGGACAGAGCTGCGCTAGCCAGCCGGCGCAGCTGCCGCTCTGGTGCAGCGCGAGCAGCCGGTCGTCGGTGGCGTTCCAGCAATAGCCGCGCTGCAGCCCACGCCAGCGCTCGCGCAGGACCACGAACGCGCGCGCCCGGGTGGCCGGGCGCTGGTCGGGGGCCGTGAAGGGCGTATCCAGCGACCAGCCGAAGCGGTCGCAGTGCTGGTTCAGGCGCTGGTCCAGCGTCCGGGTCAGGGCCAAGAAGAGGCCGGTCGGGCGCACCAGGAGGCCCCCCTCGAGTTCGAGCGCGTCGTCGGGCACCGGGTGCAGGAAGTAGCGCCCCCCGCGGTCCGTGGCGTGGCGTGGCGGCGGCCGGGGCCGTGCTCCTGCAGGAAGGCGAGCGGAAAGTTGAGTGGGCGGTCGCTGTAGAAGTACCGCCATCAGCCACGACCGAACACCACGGCATGGCAGCGCACGTCGCCGTGGCAGCGGACGAGCACGGAGTCGGGCGCCTCGAACGCCGACGCGGTGCCGAGCACGGGCTCCGGGTACGCCGTCCGCTCGGCCCACAGGTTGGGCCGGCAGGCGCGCGCCCCGCGCCAGGGGTGCAGCACCAGGGCCCAGTCGCCGCCCCCCGGCCGGCGGGCGGGCCCGCGCTCGAGGCCCGGGACCTGCAGCCAGCACCAGTCCCGCTGCTCCGCGTAGGCCCAGCCGGGCGCGGGCGGCGGCGCCAGGTCGCGGCACGGGCCGCCGGCGGCCGGCGGGCAGCAGCGCGTGCCCACCGCGCCGTCGCCCACCGTGCCGTTGCAGTTGCCGCCGGTGCCGTTCGCCCCGAACAGCACGTGGCCGGGCGGGCAGTGGAAGGTGCAGAGCGGCAGGCCCTGGCCCGGCCGCGTGGCGCACACCGGCACGGCGCCGCCGTCGTCGGCCGCCCCTAGGCACCAGTAGCGCCGCGCGCGCCGCAGGCCGCCGGCCTCGGCGCGCAGCACGTCGGCGAACACGAGCGCGCTGGCGGCGGGCGCCGCGCCCCAGGCCCACAGCCCGCGGAGGAAGCGCTCGAGCCCCGCGTCGGGGGCCGGCGGCAGCGAGCCACACGGCTCCGTGCCGCGCAGGTAGTGCTTCAGCAGCAGGCCGCGCTCGCGCACGGCCGGCCAGTGCGGCGCGAGCCAGAGCAGGAAGAACTCGTCGGGGGACACGAGCCCCCGCGATCGGCACGTTTCCCGGGGGTAGTGAAGTTATTGGTTCGACAGTACCATTGCTCAAGTTTGCTCAGAGCTGATGTTTTGGCTAGTGTCTACTTGCTGTTGGAAACTGCTACTGTAAAAATTTCAGAGTGGAAAAATGAGTGGTTCGGTTGCAGACACAATTTCTTGGTCGCGCCATATGCATTATAATTAAATTATACAGTTATATATATATACGGCGATTTCCAACTGCACTTACTAGACTTACTCTAGTTACTGGTTTTTTTATGATATTTGTAATGAGGAAAACTTTTCTGCAACATCCCTACATGCACAGGTCCATCCAAGTACCACTTCAACACTTTTACACAATCAAATTTTATGCATAATTATAAAAGACGCAAGTGTCTTGGACCTACCAACTAGACCAACGTACGGCAATTTAGGGATGTAATATATTAAAATTTTCTGTTTTAACCGGGGTAAACGTGAAAAAAAAATTATAAAGAGGCTTCTTTGAAAAACAGTACAGCCTTGCAATTTTGGATCAAGCAAGTGATTTTTATGACATATTTTCCGGAACTGATGTAAGTAAACACACTCCAAGTAGAGGTGGAAACGAAAAGGAAAGTCTTGAACAGCTCAGGAGGTACGAAAACGTTCAGGCAGAGTTAAAACAATGAAACAAAAGTATCAATTTAAGGAAAAAAGTACTTTCGAAAAAACAGTGCCCGCACCACCCGGAATGTGAATATTTATTTTCATCAATATTTCCAAAAAAAATATTGATTTTTCAATATTTAATATTGATTCACAATCAATATCTTTTCCCCAAAAAAATATTAATTTGGAAATCAATATTAATATTGATTTTTTTAAAGAAATTTTTCATGAAACCAAGGCAAAGAAATATTAATTTTGCTGCAATATTAATATTGCACAATTATTGTCACTAGTTTTCAAGTATTTTCACGCAAAGTTATAAAAATTATTTAAAAAATGCAATACTAATATTGATTTTATGCAATACTAATATTGATTTTAATATAATATTAATATTAAAAAACTACAATATTTATATTGAAATCAAGTAATATAAATACTGTATCTTTTCAATATAATATTGAATGTTCAGAAACAACTGTATGTGAGTGCCCGTCTGAAACAATTGGAAATATAACAAAAATTCTTTCAGGGAAATGTTTGTTATGTTTCCAATCGTTTCGTAAAATCACAAAAAAGCAATATTAATATTAAAATTGATGCAATATTAATATTGCAGAAAAGCAATATTAATATTGAAATGTATGCAATATTAATATTACAAAAAAGAAATATTAAGCAATATTAATATTGAAATGTATATCATATTAATATTGCAAAAAAGCAATATTAATATTGTAATAATGATATAACAACTGATGTGAGTGTTCGTCTGAAACAATTGGAAATATAACAAAAATTTCTTCCCTGGAAATGTTTGTTATATTTCCAATCGTTTCGGACTGACATGTAAAATCGCAAAAAAATATCAATATCGAAATTTATGTAATATTAATATTGCAAAAAAACAATATTAATATTGATATGTATGCAATATTAATATTGCCAAAAAACTTTTTCAACATGTATATTGATTTTATTCACGAATGGATATGGCAGGTTTTTCTTCTTCTTCTTCTTTTTCTTCTTCTTCTTCTTTTTCTTCTTCTTCTTCTTCTTCTTCTTCTTCTTCTTCTTCTTCTTCTTCTTCATTTTCTTCTTCTTCTTCTTCTTCTTCTTCTTCTTCTTCTTCTTCTTCTTCTTTTTCTTCTTCTTCTTCTTCTTCTTCTTCTTCTTCTTCTTCTTCTTCTTCTTCTTCTTCTTCTTCTTCTTCTTCTTCGTCTTCTTCTTCTTCTTCACCAGACTATCTTAATAATCATGAGTCAAAGCTAATTACAATAGTTAATACTATCGTCTGCAGTTTAAACTTTATTAGAAGAACGCGCAAAGACAAAGAGCGGGTACGGGTTAGGCCTGACACAAGTAATGGCTCTTACGACACGCATTACATATGCAGGCCCGTACTGTCTAACCTAATTAATATATTAATATGTTTGACATTATATATGCCCTACTTTTGCTGATTTTGGTCGGTTTATTTGCAGACTTAAGGTTACCTTTTTGTAAGAAAACTTTGTACATTTACTATAAGCATGCATAGAAAGATATTACATAAGCATTTATTGAAGAGCATACAGGGAACATATGAAAACTTATTCTGATTTTTGTCATCACAAGCCACCATTTTTGGAGGTGGCAGGGTGGACGGTTTTTTCGTCAGGGTGGCGCAAATTAATTGGAAAAAAGTGGTGGGCGACGGGAAATCGATCGGTTTGAATTCAGTTTTTACTATTTTTTAATGATTCTTTCATTCCCAAAGGAGCCGTGACCGGTAGTGACCCTATCAATCCAGCAGTTGAAGAGGTGACTGGGTAGTAGTTGTAAAAAACTTCTACGGGGATGACGTTGCCAATGTCGTGCCAGAGCTTCTCTGCGGCTGCCAACAATCCTGCAGGTCCCAGGTACTGGGCACAGACCTCGGCGTCTGTCCATTCTGGATTACGGAGGAGGTCTAGGCTGGCTTGAGGGGCAATGGGGACCTGTAGTAGCCAGGTAGCCTTATCCTTGTGAATTTTCCGAAGAATGTCTCGTTCATCACCAACATAACTGGTCAGTAAATCGCAAATAAATTGCACTGTTTGTGTACGTGATAGATTAGTATGGAGGCGAGTAGTCTTTCCAGCCTTGACTTCCTCCTGAAACTTCTTATCTGTACGTAGAGTGTCTGTACGAGAGCCCTAAATGGGATATGGGTCCAGACAACGTCGTTTGTGCTCGTTGTATTTCGATACTGGGTCGTCATGTCGCGACTGGTTCCACATGTAGACGTACCAAGAGCAAGCCAGAACGCAGAGCAGTATCTGAAGAGGGCGAGATGCCGTGGAGGAGGTGTTCTTCACTCTGTAGGTAGGAGGTGACCCTAAAACGACAAAACCAAACACATGCTGTGTTGGTTGACTGCATAGTGTGTATAAGGGCAGAGGAAGGACACAATGCAACGGCAGGTGAACGGTCTGTCGAGACATATGTGTTTTTGGTTACCACTGTCATAATACGTTGTTGTATAGCCACTCAACAGGTTATGAAGCCTTGAAGCGTAGACGTAGCGTCTGATAAACTTTATTCCCCAATAGTTTTTTCAGCGTTTTTTGTGGCGTGTGGAAGGCTACAACAGAACAAACAAACTGGTGAAAGTGCAGTAGGCTGTCACCAAAAACAGGTGAACTGTTGGATGTGCGGACTTGAAGGCTTCCAATAATCACTTGGGGTGGAACGTGCGGAAGGCTGCCACCTATTTTTAATTGCAACGTTCATCACGCTCGTGCGGGTACCCGGTCCTCCTCTTACTTGTTCTCTTTTCTTCCTCTTCGTCTGTGTCGTCTAAATCTACAACTTCCACTTACGCATGCTGCTGTGGTTGTTGCGGTTGTCCTTGTTGATGCTGCTGATGTTGTTGTTCTTCCTCTTCGTCTGTTTCCTCTAAATCTACAACTTGCAACTGCTGCTGTTTAGCGTTGTTGTTGTTGTCCTTGTTGCTGCTGTGGGTGCTGCGGTTGTCGTTGATGCTGCTGTGGTGGTTGCGGTTGTCGTTGTTGATGTTGCTGATGTTGTTGTTGTTGTTGCAGCTGTTGCTGCAGGCTGTGTTGTAAGTACTGGCTCTGATCCACCTGTATGAAAAACCAACGCCGCGCTTGCAACGGAACTGGTGCCACCATGCAAAGCTCTTTCAATTAGCACAGAGGCAGGAATGTCAAAATTGGTTTTGAAAACTTGAGTCACAGATAGATATCAAACGCTCGTTTTCGTATGGGATTGTCTAAAAAAGTTGTACTTTTGCCAAGTCAACAGAACTCTGAGACAGCGCTGAATCAAATGATAAACGAACGTAGTATTCCACGCACGCTACATACGGTCGCTCATTACCTACAAAAAGAAATTGTGTAGAATCTTCGAAAACGTTTTTCAAACTTTTCCCATCAAGAGTCAGGAAGCTGCTGCCACATGCAAACAGTTAGACAAATATCGTCGCACTAAAATTGACACAGTTGCAATATAAACATTGAAATTAAGTGAATACACATATTGCAGGTAATACAAAAAAGAAATATACATACTGACATTTAGTTAATATTTATAGTGCAGAAACGCAAGGTAAATACTGAAATCTCTGGAATATTTATATTAATATCATTTTTTAGCAATATAAATATATTCGATTAAGGTAATATTGAGATTGCAAAAAAGCAATATAAGTATTGATATTTAGTCAATATTTGTATCGCAAAAAATCAATACAACTATTGACATTTAGTCAATACTTATATTGCAGCAAAGCAATATAAATACTGAAATCTGTGCAATATTTATATTGATTTTTTAGTAATATAAATATTGAGATTAAGTGAATATTTATATTTCAAAAAAACAATAAAGTATTGACATTTAGTTAATATTTATATCGCAAACAAGCAATATTAATACTGCAACTTCTTCAATATTTATATTGCAGTGAATCAATACAAATATTGAAATTCATTCAATATTTATATTGTACAAAAGCAACGTAAATATTGAAGTTTAGTCAATATTTATATTTCACAAAAGCATATTGCAGTGAATCAATACAAATATTGAAATTCATTCAATATTTATATTGTACAAAAGCAACGTAAATATTGAAGTTTAGTCAATATTTATATTTCACAGAAGCAAAAAAAAATTAAAATTATGCAATATTTATATTGCAAAAAAAAAAACAATGTAAACATTGAAATTTAGTCAGTCACTATTCGCACTGCAAAATAGCAATATAAACCTTGAAAATTAGTCAATCCCGACCGGACTTGGAAATTCAAATTTTGCAACGAGAAACAGTTCATCCACATTGAGGCGCAGGGTTGCAAAATTTGTATTTCCGAGTCCCGAGCAGTCTATACAGATATCAAAACATAGAAATATAAATATTATAGGATCAATGTACATATGGAGAAAAGCAGGCAACAAAAATTATCAGCAATGAGCTGTTTCCACGTTTTATTTCGCCTGCGGCTCAACATGTAGCAGACTACACGCTCTCGGACCTATATATCATGAGAGTCACTGCAGTACCTCAGAAACGCCATACGTGATCGAACCGACTGCGGCGCAAATCATTCAGCCTGTCTTACATTTCTGGAGGAGTTTGGATCAAGTGGAAGATCCTAAAGTAAGACAATATCTGCCTGTATATAAGGACGCCAAGAAACTTGAGACATGGGGTACCATATCTCCCACAGATAAAGACGTGAAAGACTGCAACTGTAACGGGTTCGTTAAACTGATAAAAACGAAATGCGATATCAGAAGAATGTCCCAGACGTAAATCCGTAGTACACACGACTTGAAACGACTTGAAATAAATACAACTGACGAACTATTCCTTCTGATGAATTCCTGCAGATTGAGTTCCTGATGTCATTAAATGACACTAAAATAAGCACTCTATTACTTCCTTAGTACTGGAACTGAACTTTACTCAGAATACAATCGCAATGCACTTTACTCTAGAAATATGCCACGTCACTAATTAAATTACGGTAAATAATAATTGAGAGTATCTGATACTAATTATAATAGAGACTGAATGACTATAACTAGTTCTACCTATTCTGCGTCATCACTGACAATCTATCAGTAATGATTAAATTGACGTAACAAATTAGTAAACTTGTAAGTGCCACTTATGTCACTAATTAATAAAATACTTAAAACTGTATTATCTGAATTACCATTGATATGAGGCTGCGACGAAAGATCATACCTCGTGGACTGGTGCTAGACATTCTGTTTGACCTGGCACAGGGCACAATCCCTCACAAAATTTGAACGTCCTTGAACAGTCTACCTTAGACTTAACTTTAGTCGGAGGTCCTCCACCAGGTAAAGGAGTCCGCGTAAACAGCGTCTATAGTAAATATTTTTTCTCTAGAAATATTGTGGATCTGATCGATTACGAACAAAGCGTTGATCCAATATCGCCCCGAAAACCTCACTTAGATATTAAAGCTACAACAGCATTCATTCTTCTAGAAATTAACAAGTCACAGCTGACAAGAATTAGCATTCTATTCTCTTGCTTTAGCAGAGACTGACGAGACTATAAAGAAACAACACAGTTACTGATCGCTATTTAAGTGAGCGATGGTGTTTTTTGTCTCCTGGGTACGACCCGAATTAATACCAGAATGATAATCTCATTAAAGACTCTACAGTCAAATCAAAGGAACTGATATATTAATAACATGGACTACTACACCAGATACAATCGATCTCTACTTGTATCTGCATATCGCAAGGTTAGGGTCCACTCAACCCAGCTTCTGATATAGTCGTCAGACTTGATCACCTGACACTATATTAAATGATACTGATTTCTACAAGGGTATGTCCTTACAAAAATTCAATGTATTTATGGAAACCGACTACCGGTTGTTATATAGACAGAGATAGTGAAGTTACATATTACATAATCACAAAACATTATACTTGGACATACTGCACATATAACTTGTCGAGAGAAGAAATAGGAAGACCTTGATATACTGAATGTGCTAGAATGTATATACGATTAGCAGGGCAAGTATCATTGTTGTTTTATAACTGCTAATCCTTGGGTTGATGTATCTTCATAGATAAGTCTAAAAGGATATTAGTTAAAAAAGAAATCAGTTGAAAGAGTATTATGTCGGAAACTGAGTTTCTTCATAAAACTGGGAGGGGGTACTGTGTATATCATCACCCGAACTAGCAGGTAAAAACTTATTTTTTATATATTTCGTCTGGCATGACACGTCTGAAATGCTAATTTCATCCTGGTCTTTTAGGGTTTTTTTGTCTTTGCATCACTGAGCTAATATGACGAGACATCATTCTATTTGAAGATTGTGTTTAGTTATATTACAGACTTACTCTTCCATTGAGCTATCGTTGGGGATATTACAGTGAGATCCCAGTCCATATTAACACAATCTGTATCTCTTGAATATTTACTCGTTAAGTGTAGTCAGCTGCAGGTGAGCATGATTACCTCAATAACATACGGAATCATTTTTGCTATGAATTTCATATATAATGATTATCTTTCAAGTCAAATTTAAAAAGGAAAAAAATTTTTAGTCGCTCGTACAGCGCTAGCTGCAGTAAGGTTCGGTGAAAAGTCACAAGGGAGGGGGGGGCCGGGGGGGGGGGGGGGGGTTTGGTGACTAAATACACTTTGGTGAGTCTAGTTAAAACAAGAATATGACAGGGGATCGCCCGTCTATAGCTAGTCTAAAATAACATATTAGAAAAAACACACAAAAGGATCGCTCGTCCCAAAGTGTTTTTATTTTTACCACTACATACTATGGAAAGTTTCAAAAACTTATGTTTTTTTTTTAATTTTTCTTTTCTTTTTTTTCTATAGAAAAACAATGCTGCCTGGTTTTTCACAAGTGAAATTCATAGCGAAAAAAGTTTGAGTCTCCGCTTAAAAAAAGCAGGCACGTCCAAAATATTCTTCCCTTGATCTTTCAGGACAGCCCCGCCGCTCAAAAAGTGATTAGATTTCCGTGAAGTGATCACAGACTCACTTGGCTACGATATGCTTTTAGAAACGAGAACTAATATGACAGGGGATCGCCAGTGTATCTAATCTATAGCTAGTATAGCAATAGCATATTAGAAAAAAACACACAAGGGGATCGCTCGTCTCAAAGTTTTCGTGAAAGTGATCACGGACTGACACATTTTGTCATGATATAGTTTTAGAAACGAGATATTTAAGCACTCTTTGCTGCGCTGTGCGTACCTGTATTTGCGAATGCGTACCTGTATTTGCGTATGCGTATCTGTCGCATTTAATCAAAAACATCACGTGGTGGGGGGGTGGGGTGGGGGGTGGGGAGGGGGCTAATGAAGAATGTGATAAGTCTCTTAATCTATAAACAGGCCGGTCTATTTTTATCAGATACGTCGCTCAAGCTGTAAACAGGCAGGTCCCTTTTTTGAAAATTTTAGCACACTTGTCAGAAACCTTAGCCCGGCCCACCACTCAGAAATTTTAGCTCACCAAGGAAAAAATCATATAATGTGGTGGGGTATCTAGAGTATTTGGAAGAGATGTATGCATAGTAACTGCATCCCAAACTCACCGAAACACAAACCCACCACACGGGAGTGGTGGAGGGGGGCGTTTGCCCCCCCCCCCTCCCCAAAGGAAACAACTAGCTACAGGCCCGGCCCCCTGGGCAGTCATGGATGGTTGCATGATGTACATGGTGTGATGCATACATGTTTTGATGCATGCATGCATGGAGGATGATCCTCTACACCCTTACTAGCTTTACACTAGATCGTGGAAATTAAGTCGCACACACTGAGGTAGCAAATCAGACACCCTAGACACCAGCCACCTTAAAATTATTTTTGTAAATTAAACTAGGTAAAGGGTGGCACCTTGAATTTAGCTGTTTCTTTGCTTTTTTGAACGTTGTGAGGACCAAAGTGACACATCCGGTACCAAAATTGGAAAAAACCAGTGGATGCAAAATCGGCGAGTAGTTTATAAACTAGTACACACACACACACACACACACACACACACGCACGCACACAAGTCACACACTCACACACTCACACACACACACACACACTCACACACACACACACACACTCACACACAAGAAGATGATTACCCTTTTCGCGCAGGTATTTTTCAAGCAAAATACCAGCCCGAAAAGGGTCTTTTAGGACCAAATCGCCAAAAATCAACAAACAAGAAATCAAGAGGAAATCAAGACGAAATCAAGAAAGGACCAATATTGACGAAGGAAATAAGCGAACAGGAAGAATGAAGGAAGAAGATATGGTAGAAACAAGGAAATATGGAATGGAACAAAAACCACACACCACACAAAAAAACACAATATCACCTACCAAAAATAACATACTGAAAATTTGGAAAAAAGAAAACAAATGACGACAGAACCAAGAACAGAATTTTTAACGGTAGCCATATCGGCCCACCAAAACGAGAAAGGCATTTCAAACCACTCACCAGGAAAATTAGAAATAGAACATCTAGAACATAATCCAATCGGGCCAAGTAAGGATTATATGGAATAACTAATAACAAAATGGAAATAAAAAAAAAGAAACCGACCACCTAAACCTTTTTTCCTGCGACAAAAATCGTCGGCACTCGCCAGAGTTCAGAAACCAAAAAAGGCAAGAAGTCGGAAACACCAAGGTAAGTCAAAATGAGCGAGAGTTTGATTAGTAAAGAAAATAGAACCATTGATGATTATGTTTTTATGTTTGAAACTTCTAAGCAAGGTAAAGATAAAATAAGAAAGATTATCTTTACAGCAGAAGAAAAAATAAATAAAATCAATAAAGAAATAGAACTACTAATAACAAAAAGAAATCAAGAGCGAGTAAAGTTGGAAGGTGCTAATAAAGTATTGAAAAAAATAGTTGATGAAGGAATTGATGTAGAAGAAGATAGGAGATTTGATTTGGAGAGAAAAAGTAAATTAATCAGAAAGGAGAAAGAATTGAAAATGTTTAAGATTTGGAAAAAAGATAACAGATATGAGTATGATGAAGTAGTGATAAATAAAATAAGAAAAGGAATAGATGAAGAAGGATTGACTTTTAATAAATCCTTTATTCGTTATTCAGATTATGACTTACATAAGTTAAATGAAAATGCTAATATGTATAAATGTATGAGAGAGAGTGAGAACAGTGGTCTAAACCACTAAGCCCCTTATCACATAGGGCTATATAAGTAGTGTGTGTATATTTATTAAAAAAAAAAAACCAAAACACCCAACTTACAAAGAAATTTATTCTTATGTTGTTTTTGTAGAATGGATGATTTAGCTTCTGCTTTGGAAGGTGTCCAGCTCGTCCCAGACCCAGCCCCAGGCCAGCCCGTTCCAGCCGAGCCCAACCAAGCCGAGCCCAACCCAGCCGACCCTGTTCCTGCCGACCCTGTTCCTGCCGACCCTGTTCCAGACCAAGCCGAGCTTGAAGACGACATCCCAAATGGGTGGAGAAAGTTTGGAGATGTTGGCGAGCTATTTGACCAAACTGATAATTCAAGGTTCGTCGGGCTTCCGAGAGAATTTCTTCGGGCGGATAAGAAGGTGAAATTTTGGGGAAGGAAGCCAGCCGTTTTTGCTGATGAGAAAGATTACTTTTTCGCGCACATTGAAAGAAATAGGCTGATTGAAAAACCAAAACACGAATTTCACTTTCTTGTTTCCGTTCGCGACCCTGATGAGTTGATTATTTTCAATTCAATCACGGCAATCAACAGAGTTTTGAAAGCTCGCGCATATCAAATCAACTGGATTATTCCTATCGGTCGTTATATTTAATTAAATGTTGCTAGGACCAGATATCGTTAAATATTCATCTCATTTAGAATATTTGACTCCATTTGGTTTCTCCATTACAAATCAAGTATTACTTTCGCTTTCTTTTCTCTTTTGCTCGTCCTGATATTCTCAGGTTGGATGTCTTCTCTCTTTAACTGTTCCTTGGTTTTCTTTTCTTTTGTTAAATCTTTAACTTGTTCATTAATTTGTTTTTCCTCGTCCGCCGGTTTATCAAATTTGGTCTTCAATAGTTCCCTTGGACTGACCAACTCGTCTGAATTGAGTATTAACTTGAAGCCCTTACGACCAACTACTGTAAATATCTGCTTACTGTATTGTCGGCCCCCTTTTGAAAATAAATTCCTTCTTAACTCCTTTCTCACTTTATCTCCTTTTTGAAATTCTTCTATTAAATGGTCCCGTTGAATAAGTTGTTTATTTTTATTAACACCCTTAAATACATCAATCGGCTTAGCTTGAATTGTTCTGTGAAACCTCATATTATAAGCATCAACCATATCATCAATCCAAGAAAACCAGTCAAAATTACCGTTAGTTTCAAATAGAATGTCAAGCCACCGCCTTATCGTCCGTATTACTCTATCTACGATAGCAAGAGCCCGATGGTCGCCAACTTCAACCGTCCGGTGTTCAATATTATTCTCTCTGAAATAATCTTTTACCATTCCTTTATATTCACTTCCGCTGTCGGTGGTAATGCTTTCCGGTGTATATGGAATTGATTTCAAAGCCAAATAAACTTCCTTAGCCGTTTTGTTTTTAAGTGGTTTAATTATTAAAAATCGGCTGTGAGTGTCAATCCAAAACAACATCCAAGCATAGCCTTTATTTCCTTTCTTGTCTTTAAGTTTTGACATATCCGCCAAATCTACAAATACTTGTTTAAGTGGTTTGTCCGCCCATATCGTATTCCATTTATCAGTCGGCAATCTTTTCTGGTAATGAATTTCAAGTGCTTGTTGTTCCTTTCTTTCATCCACATCCTCCACAACTTGATTATTTCCTGTATGCTTATGGTCCATTGCTGTATGCGACTAAAATAGTGAGGTAGTTTATCACGATATATAAAAGAGTAAATAATAAGTCTGGCATAAAGTTATATATTAGAACTTTAAAAATATCTTTGAAACATTATTACTTTCTTTTTTTGACTTCTCTGGTTGTCCCGCATAAACATTGACATTAACACGGCCAGTCTTCTTGCCTTTACCTTTCTTAGGCTGTTCCTCTTCTTCACTTTCGCTTTCGCTCTCGCTCTCACTCTCCTCTTCCACTTTCTTTTTTACCGCTTTCTTCTTCTTCTGTTTAGTCTTCAATTTTATACCCGCAACCCGTCGGGCAACGATATCTACGAAATCCTGTTCTACTTCCTCATCCGAGCTACTTTCCTCGCTTTTCTCGCCATCTCTGCCATCAATCATATCCTTTGCCAACTGCTTCTTAGCTGTGTGGTCCATCTTTTCGTCTTCGTTCATTTCTTTCACATTCTTCGCCTCTTCCTCCGCTAGTAATTCCCTGGCCCTCTCAATCTTTCTCTGCTTAGCCTTTTCCTTTCGCCTCGCATTAGCGATTTTAAGATTTTCTACCGAAGATTTACCCGGCATACTGTCTACGACCGTAGGTTGGTAACTGCTTGCTATGGGTTGCTATATTTTCCTAAATATAATATTTTAATTAAGATAATATATAGCAGAGACTCCGCCTCCGCACCTCCACAGGTTTTGGTGAAGCTTTTTCAAAAGGTTCAATGGGCAGTCAATACAAATCGCTCTTAGGCTTATCTGAAATTGCGGTTGATAGTCTGGATATAGCCAACCTGGATTTAACGAACACAAACATAGTGGGCTTATACACAGATAGGGTGCCAGAAGATGCTGACCCCGTAAATCTTTACTTTACTAATAGCCGATTTGATGCGAGGTTGGCTTTAAAATCAACGACTGACTTAAAAGAAGGCACTAATCTATACTATACTGATGGTAGGTTTGATGCGCGACTAACCACTAAATCAACCACTAACCTAGCCGAAGGAACTAACTTATACTACACCACAGCAAGGGCTAATACAGATTTTGACACAAGGATAGCAACTAAATCAATAGATGCTTTAAGTGATGTAATCATAACAGGCACACCCGCCGATAACCAACTGCTCATTTACAGCACTGGGCAATGGAGAAACACAAACTCACCATTTCTTAGATTGGATGGCCTCACTATGATGTTTGGAAATTTAAATATGGGAGGTTTTAATGTAGTAAATGTGGGCACTGTTGATGGTATTGATGTTTCGGCTCTTGATAGTTCCGTGGTTAAACTAACAGGAGACCAAACCATAACAGGAAACAAAACATTTACTACTTATGTAGCCGTAAAAGACTCAAATCCATTAAACACAGGTAAGTTATTCTTCAATTACAACAATAATATGGGTTCTATCTATTCGTCGGAGGCAGGTGGAGCCACGGGCTATCCACTAACTATTGTTGGTTCTTCCATACTTTTTGCTCCAACAACAGGTGGTGGAATGACATTAACAAATAATGTTTTAAATTTTAACAGCTCAACAGCAATCAGCGGACTGCCCGCACCATTCTATGACGGCGATGCTTCAACAAAAGCATATACTGATACGAAACTGGCAAAGGACGGCACGACGGCTATGACGGGCAGTTTAAATATGGGAGGATTTAACATAACAAATGTTGGTAATGTTGATGGTATTGATGTATCCACCCTTGATACCGCAGTCGTCAAACTAACAGGAGACCAAACCATAGCTGGTATTAAGACATTTAGCAGTATAATAAATGCGAGTGCGGGGATTGATATGAAAAGCCAAAGCATAACAAATGTTAATCTTGTTGATGGTGTGGATGTTTCTGCCCTTGATACTTCGGCCGTAAAACTAACAGGAGACCAAACAATAGCAGGGAATAAAAAATTTACTTCAACAATAGAAGTGCGGGGTGCCACAGGTCCAACCGCTTTTGATGGTATCGGTATTGCCTTTGATACGGCAACAAATATAGGAGAGATTACCGCACAAAAAATAGCAACCGCGGCCTATTATCCAATACAAATAACAGGGTCGTATGTTGATTTATATGCGGGGGATAATGTAATCGCGACAGCAACGGGCACGACATTATCTTTAAACAACAGAAAAATTACAAATTTGGCCACACCAACAGCAACAACGGACGGGGCGAATAAAACGTATGTGGATACATTAGACGGCCAAAATGTGAAACTAACAGGAAACCAAACCATAGCAGGAATTAAGACATTTAGCAGTGCCCTTGAAATAACAGGAAATTCAACGAATGCCACAACAAAAGGAACATTCGTGGTCTTTAATTCCACAGCCAATATAGGAACTATTGGATGCCTTGATATGGGCACTGGTGTAAATTATAACTT
Organism: Paulinella micropora; assembly: GCA_019918135.1. Classification (NCBI taxonomy): domain Eukaryota; phylum Cercozoa; class Imbricatea; order Euglyphida; family Paulinellidae; genus Paulinella; species Paulinella micropora. Next base: position 72,107 of record WBZZ01005432.1, read on the forward strand.
TGAAATAAATGCGAAAAAAATAAGTTTCATTATTGATGGGGCGATAGTCGGTTGGGTAAATGCTTCGGGGCTAGATTGTAATAGTAGCAAAATAGCCAACCTTGGAACTCCGACATTATCAACGGATGGAGCAACAAAAGGATATGCGGACACATTGGACGGGCAAAATGTAAAACTATCAACAGACCAAACCATAACAGGAAGCAAAACATTCAACGGGGCTAGCACTGTGATAAAATATCTAACTTTAACGAACAATGCCGATTTTAATAATCAAACTATCACTAATGGCGGAAATATAACATATAATGGGGCGAGGATATTAAACCAAAACGGAGGAGATATCTTTTTCAGTCAGACAACGGGTGATTATCAGTATTTCTTATTTACTCTAAATACGGCTTCAAGCGGAACCGCGAACCAACGAGGTTATGTATTTACGAATGTAGCATCTGATGTAAAAGGGGCGGGACTTTATATTTCAAAACTTTTGGACAATAAAAGTGCTTCGTCTGACATTGTCCGTTTTAACAATGCTGGCGGTATGCGGTTTTATGGGGCCTTAGATATGAACTCAAACAATATAACAAATGGTGGAACAATAACGGGAACAACAATTACTTCAACCGCGGGGATATCAACAACAACATTAACGGCGAGCGGATTAATCACGGCAAATGCGGGGATATCAACCACAGCCTTATCCGCAAGCGACAACATAGTGGTAGGTGCTGGAAAAAGTGTTTTCATAGACCGCTCGGCAAATGCTAATAATAAACTAGTATTATATGATAATGGAACAAACTCTACAACAGCATTTTTTGGATTAGGCATTGCATCCTCTACATTGTTATATAATGTTTCATCTGGTTGTAATCACGTATTTTATGCTAATGGTTCAACTGAATTATTCAGAATCAACGAAACAACGATTACGGCTTCAAAGTCAATAACGGCAAATGCGGGGATATCAACGACGACATTAACAACAACCGACAATATAGTAGTCGGAGCGGGTAAAAGTGTGATTATTGATAGAAGTGCTGCTGCTAATAATAAACTGGTTTTATATGATAGTGGAACACCTTCAACAACTGGATTTTATGGATTTGGTATTGCTAGTAATACATTGATTTATAATGTTAATGCTTCAACGGATAGCCACGTATTTTACTATGCTGCAACAAATGAATTATTTAGAATTAACAACACAGCAATCACTGCTTCAAAGGCAATAACGGCAAATGCGGGCATATCTGTTGTTAATAGCACGGCAGATATAAGAGGAGAAGCAAGAAGTGGGTCTCATGCTACACCAGTCGGGTTATATGTCACAGCCAATCTTGGAGCATCTTCTGCCGGTGTTGAATTTAGACACAGCAACGGGACACAGGGAGTTGGTTTTGGTTATAATTCAATATATGCTACGGGGAGCAGCACTAACCAAGATTTAAATTTTTATGCGAGGGGGACTGGCGCAATCTATGCTCAGAGTGATACAAGCCTAACAACAGCATCCAGCGGATTTTTAATATTAAGAAAAAGACCAGGCAATACGACAAACCCACAAATATTTATGAAAGCAGGAGACTCATCAGGTTATGCGGTAGTAATGAATACAGGTGGTTTATTACACGCTTGGTCAACTTCATTATCAAATGGTGAAAACAATACAGGATATGTTTTTATGTATGCGGGAGCAAATACATGGTCTTCTGGTTCAGACAGGAGATTAAAATCAGATATTAAAACACTAGACTGCGGGGATTGTTGCGATAAACTTATGAAAATAAATTGCTGTTCATATTATTTGAAATCAGACAAAAAGAAACAAAAAAAGAACCACGGATTTATTGCGGATGAAGTAAAAAAAATATTTCCAGAATTTGTATCTGAAAGTGGAATAAAAGCAGACGATGGGGATGGAAACTTTGAAGGTATATCATACACGGACTTCATACCAATACTGGTCAGTGCTTTTCAACATTTGACTGAAAAGGTAGTTAATTTAGAAAAAGAAAATAAAAATCTTATGAATATATTACAAGACCAAACCAATTTAGTAGCAGAAATACGAGCAGTTTTATTTCCTTCTAATGCCCCCTAGATTACACCCTCCACCTCCACTCATTGATATGGCAGATGGAGAACTAACACCAGAGTTGAAAAATCGTGTTTTGGATATTTCGTTGAAGAATGAAGAAAAAAAAGTAGAGCACGAATTGGAAGACAACTGGAATTGTTGTTGTATAAAAAACAGGCCAACCGACAGCCGACTTATTAAATACTTATTTCAAATGGGTATCATTATCGCCATCATCACCCTTTGTATCGTGAGGCTATCTGAAAAGAACTTGCCTTGTGAGACAGCCAACACTTATGTCGGTATTTTAACACTACTTATCGGCATCTGTCTTCCTAGCCCATCTTCAAGTAAGAAGTGAGCATTCATATAGCTGTATTTTATACCAAGAAGCATCACCAGCACACATCAAAGGTAAAGCCTCATCCCATCCGACACACCAATCGCTCATCGGCTTATACACACATTTAAATTTGGTTTCTATTCCCTTTTGAATACACCACACACAGCTTTCATTTTTTTTATCGCTGACCCGCGAATAGAAATCACAAGCAGTCCGAGCAGAAATATTAATTAATAAAAAGTTTATAAATGTAAATATAGAGAGCATCGCAAATGACAGACTATAAATACCAAAAGATTATTTTTCTAAGTAATGATTTTGCGGGAGGTAGCAAGACATTTGACAAAAACATTCAAATGAGCTTTACACCGACTAGAATGAATGTTAAGTTTATCCACTATATGAACGATATGACTGAGACGAAAACGAAAATCCTTTATATGGACCGTATTGGAATTATCGGCACATTCGCCGACAGCACCACGGCTAACATTTCCAATCTCGGTTATAATCTTGGAAATATCGGCTGGACTGATGGGCAGTATTCGTTTAAAGTGCTTAAAACAGACAGCGGTAATATTGAGACTGACCAACTAGCTGGAAGAATTGTTATTTGTTTAGAATTCTTAGGCTAATAAAAATATAGCTACGATGGAAAAGATTAACAATGTTAAAGTTAAACCAGTTAAGCAAAACGGAGATGGCGACAAGTTGGCAAAAGGATATAAGTTATTTGATGAACCGTATGCCAATATTTTTCTTCTCGCTCGTAAGAAGAGTGGCAAGACAACCGCACTGTTTGAAATCCTGAAAAGGACGGCCGACAAAAAAACGAGGATTGTCATTATCGCCAGCACGATACACAAAGACCACATATACAAAGAAATGGTTAAACACTTCAAGAAGAAAGGCAATCCAATGGCTATATACACATATTTGAAAACGGATGGACTGTCTGTTATTGATTACGAATTGGACAAGCTCAATAAGCCAGATGAGGAAGAAGGCGAAATCATTCAAGACGAGAAAGAAGAACCGAAGCCGAAGTTTCTTTATTTTGGTAAAGAGGAAGAGAAGAAGAAGCAGGAGGGAGGCGAAAAACCACCGAGGCCGAGCAAATACATTACACCAGAAGTTGTGTTTGTGTTAGATGATTTGGGTAGCGATTTAAGGGATAAGTCAGTTAGAGAGCTTTTGAAGCGTAACCGCCATTTCAAGTCAAAGGTGATTATGTCTAGTCAGTATCTTAACGCCATGAAGCCTGAGGCGATTAAACAGCTTGACTACCTTCTTATTTTTCCAGGTCAGAGTGTTGATAAAATAGAACTCGTGTATAAACATTTGGACCTCGGCTATGACCTTGAATACTTTATTGAAAAATACCACGAGGCAACAAAAGAACGATTTAACTTTTTGTATGTGGATGCGGTATCGGACGAGCTAAGGCAGAATTTTAATATTCGTTTTAAGTAATTTTATTATTTATTTTTTTCAGAACTATATATAGGAACCTTTTTTGAAAAAAAAGCTTCACCAAAAAAGTCGGGTCGTAGGGTGTCCCTACATGCCAACATCACCAGTGATTATTTCACAACCAGCGGGATACAATATCGGATACAATCCAAGCCCTGTAAGTATGCCACAAGCAGGAGGACGAAAGAAGAAGGGAAAAAAGAAACAAACAGGAGGCCGTGTTAATTGGAAAAAAGTCGGACAAGCGATAGTGGATGCTAATAGATTTATCAAGAAGAACCAATTGATTTCAAGAGGTGCTACCTTTCTCAGTGATGTCGGAGTTCCTTATGCGGACCGTGTAGCGAGGGCTGCGGCGAAGCAAGGATACGGCAAGCAACGAGGTGGAGCCGTTAAGTTTAGGTAAGGACAAACCACTCAAATAAAAAACTAAACCTTCTATTATTTTTTTTTACTCAAATATACAACCTACAGTTGTAAACTGTAATAGTAGTAATGCGAAGTAAGCCAAAGAAACTACGGCCCCCCAGAATATACAGAACCAAAGATGGCAGGCCATATATCAAAGTGAAAGGGGAGCCTCGCAAGCGAGGCGTTCGCACACGTGCGACTAAGCGAGCATATCTCAACTTTGGCGAGAAAACGAATGACCTTTCAACACTTCAAATCGTTAAACTGTTTCTGAAATATATGAAAGGGGACAATAAAACGAAGAAAACACGAAAGACGAAGGAGCGAATTGTTAAGTCCGAATTCAATCGCCTTGAACACGAGAACCGCAATCAGATACAAAACAATCTGCTGAAAAATATGAACTAATACACGAGCAGGAGCAAAAGGAAAAGAAGTTAAGAGAACAGGCAGAAGATGAAAAGAAAAGAATGGAGAGGAAGGAGAATGCTGACATTAAAGAAAGACAAGAAGAATTAATCAGGGAGGCGAACAGAGAGCAAAAACTTATAGAGGATGTAAAATTTGAACAAGATAGAAAAAACAATTTGATGTTATTACCTCCTTTCCAACCTCAATACATACAAGCACCACCACAAGCACCACAACTAGGGCCACCACAAGCACCACAAGCCCCACAAGCACCACAAGCACCACCACAAGCACCACCACAAGCACCAGAAGAAAAGCAGATACCATTGAAAACAAAAGAAGAGAAAAAGGCCGAAAAGGAATTAAAAGAAAAATACATTGAATTAATGAAGAAAGCGGGCTTTACAACTAAATTTATTAAAGGTTTGAGCAAAACAGAATTTATCAAACTTGGCACAGGAATAGAGAAAGCGATAGCCGATGCCCAATCAGCAGATGAGCAGAAAGAACTGGCGGAACAATACAAAAAAGAATTAGAACAAGAAAAAAAACTAGCGGAGGCCAAAGCGAAACACTTTGAAATTAAAGATAAAATATCATACATATCCGCAGGTTTAAGAAATGATTACAAGTATCCGAAATTGGATATACCCAAAACTTTGGGCCCTGCTTTGGAAAAAGAAATGAAAGCTCGGGCAAACCACCACCCAAAAAAGTTAAAGGAAAACACACGACAGCGGGTATGGCACAAGTTATAGTAGATGAAGGTATTGATTTAGGAATAGACCAGAATGAAATGAGAAAGAAACTCGCTGATTATTTGGGAATAAACCAAGCTGGTGCTGGGGCAAAAACGATGGAGGAATTAATACACAAACTTTTAACGATAGCAAAAATTAAGAAATATTTGAAGAAGGGCAAATACAGAAAAAAAATGAAGAAGAAGGATTATGTAAGTAGCTTAGTATCTGAAATGAGAAGCGACCCAAACATTAAAAATCAAGTTTCAAATACTCTCGGTATTCAACCAACCCAGGAAGCAACCCCAACCACCGAAACCACTGCCGACACCATACCTGAAACCAACACCGAACCCCGCCCGACACAACACCAGAACCCACCGCCGACAAAACACCCGAAATCACCGCCGACACAACACCCGAAATCACCGCCGACACCATTCAACCACAAACACAAAATGAGAAAGATATAAATCCAGGGGTCGTAGGGGCTGGAAGCCCATACAGAGGGCTAATGACGGATGAAATAGACAACATTATGAAAAAGCACGAATGGTATTTGGGGACTGTGGCGAGCGACGAAATAAACAAACTGAAACCAGAAAAAAGAAAGAAGTATGGCTTTATAATGAACTTGGATAAGTCTAGCCAACCAGGCTCACATTGGATTGCTGTTTGGATTGATACCATTAAAGACGACACTATTGAAATCTACGACCCTCTCGCACTGTATAAGCCGACTGAGCTATTTCTTCACCAAATGAAACAGCTTATTGAAAAGAGTAAGCCGAACACATATCTGCTTATGAAGGTTAATCAAGTCAAAAACCAAAGCGACACGACAGATACCTGCGGATGGCATAGTATTAGGTTTTTGTTAGAGCGGGCAAAAGGTAATCGGTTTAAATTTGCCAGCGGTTGGACAGACTTAAAAGAAAAAGAAGCCGATGAGTTGAAAGTCCAGAACGGCTACGGCTTTGACACTTTTATCTAAGCAATTAAAACAAAAATATATTTTTCATTATATAGGTGCGATGGATTACCGCGGAGGCAGGAGTTCTAACATTTACTATGTCAATAGCAAAAATAGGATAAACGGCACGGACAGTGATTTTACACACTCCATTGATATGAAAGGGTTAGACAATCCGACACACTGTAAAATTTTACATATATATGTGCCTAAATCGTATTATTCTGTTTCTTCGCCATACAATACTTTTACACTTAGTGAAGATGGATTTGAGGCTCTAATTACGATACCAGAGGGAAACTACACGATGAATAACTTAAAAAATAAACTGGCCGAGGTGCTAATCGCAGATAGCCCCAATGACTACACATATACAATAACAAGCAACAATACCAATACCGACCCAGAAGACGGCAAGCTATTATTTACCGTAGCGAATAACGGAGGCATTCAACCGCGGTTTATATTTGACGGCGAAACTCGCATTCACGAAGTAATGGGTTTTGACCGCGACTCAACATATATCTTTGCTAATAATACCCTGAGGTCGCCGAATGTCATAATCTTGACTGGCGAAAAAACATTATATTTACAAAGCGACCTCGTTGGTGAAGGCGATAATCATGTATTACAGGAAATATATACCGCGAATGAAATACCGTTTGGCTCTGTTATCTACGACGGCTCTGGCAGTGAATACGGCAAACGACTATCAACTAGTTCAAGCAATGTGTATCGGTTTTACTTGACTGACGAAAATGACCAACCAGTTAATCTCAACGGGTTAGGTATTGTAATGACACTATTGATTTATCGTGAGACGAATTATTTTAATTTATTTACATCATTTTTTAATTTGTTAAAATCAAGGTAATTAATTAATTTATTTTTTTCTCATATTAAAATATAGGAACCTTTTAAAAATCGTTTTTTGAGATTGTAAGTGGTTTTTGAAAAAAAGCACTTACACACAAAATGCCTACACAACACGGAGGCGAACTAGATTTCAGCAAGACTGACTACATCAGTGCTTCTTATCGTTTGAATAAGCTGGCACCTCGTGAGGGTTCTGGAACCTTTGAGGTCACTACTGCTGGCGGACAAGAACGAAGCTTTGACCTTATTAGCCGTCCTTTCAATCTCGCTCGGTCTTATTTGAGTTTTACTTATACTATGAGAGCGGCTGGTGCCAACACTTATTCTAGAATTTTTATGGACTGCCTTTCACAAATTAGCCAGATACAACTTCAAACCCGCAGTGGTGTTTATCTGTGCGACATTAACAACCTTAGAACTGTGACTAAGATGTTGTGGAAACCAGAAATGAGCTTGAAGGATTTTCTTGACCTTCCTAACCACGGTGATGCTAGTGGTTATGGCTGTATGCTTCAAAAGTGTAATGCTAACGGCTTGATTAACATTAGTGCTACTGAAGCTATTAGAACTGCCTTTCGTGCGGCTGCTGATGGTAATAACGATGTTGCTGCCGCAACTCAGAACCTATTGCGAGAGCCCGTGATTTCTGCTCGTCGTCACGATGATGCTGCTTTGACGACTGGAGTTGGAGCTTTGTCCGCCGTAAATGTTAATTACAATGAGGCGAAGTATCTTGTTGGAAGTGGAGCGAATGCCGTTTTGGCCATTAATGTTAAAATTCCTTTGGGTATGATTCTCAATACTATTTTCGCACTTGATAAGACTATTATGTTTCCAGAGATTTTGACTATGCGAATTGTGTGGAGTGCTACTGACAGAACTGGTTATACGGTGACGAATGGTGCTGCTACTGCTATTAGCACTGCGAATGTTGGTAGTGCCGCTATGGCTGTGTCCGCTGATGTTACCAATCTTGCCTTGTTTCTTGCGGTTGAAACGAACCCTGATGTCATTCAATCAATCCAGCAGAAGATTGCTAGCTCCGAAGGTATGAGCTTCAATATTGATTATCCCTATGTTTATAAGAATACATTTGGAGCAACCTCAACCCAAAATATTATTATGAGATTTGATAGAGGCCACGGTCGCCGTTTGAAGAAGATTTATCACTCGGCTTTCAATACCGAAGAAAAAAAGAACACAGCTTATGACCACGATAACCGTGCAGCAGTAAAGGTCAGTAGTTTTTACACTACTCTTGATGGAGCCCGTCAGCAAGAGTTTAACATTGATTGCGCCTCTGAAGAAGACTATATGTATCTGAAACCAAAGATTGAGGGTTCAGCCTTGATGAATAACGATGTGTATAAATACAACTGGTTCTGGGTTGATGCTTGGGATAATACCCGTCCGCTGTGGAGCAAGGACCAAAACGAAATCAGTGGTTTAAGTCTTGATACTGAGCGACGATGGGAGTTTATTGCTACTACTCCAGGAGCAGTCGGTGTTGCTCTTAACCATTACACTGTGGCAATCACTCAGCGAGAGGTTCAGGTTAAGGCAAATATGATTACCGTCTCGTAAACCCCAACCAGTTAGGTAATAGGTTTTTAATTTTGATAGTTAATTTTATTTTTTTAATAATATAGGAATGTCTCATCAAAGAAATTTAGTCGCCCAAAATCCTGACGGAGATTTCATTAATGTCAAAGTCGGATACGATGGATATGTAGGAGGGGTTCAAAATATGAAAACTGCCTTTGGTGAAGCATTAACCAGTTCATTAACACCAGTATTACAAGAAATTTTTCCATATACAGTTAATACAAGGGTATGGACGAAAACAGAAACAAAAGCAACCGTTTCGTTTAACAGTAATATGGCAGAACTAAAAACGACAGCAGATGTTACTTCTAATGCGGTATTGACAAGTAAAAAATCAATAAAATACAGAACTGGTATGGGTGTTCTGTGTCGCTTCACTGCCTTATGGACCACTGATGAAGCTAAGGAATATGTATCATTTATTGGTATTGGCGACAATAACCTACAAAATGGATTCTACTTTTATAAGGATGGTGTGGCTGGTTTCTGTATAGCACACGCGAAAGGAGGTGTTGTTTCCTATATTCAACAAGCAACCTGGAATGACCCATGCGATGGAACAGGCGATATGCCGCTATTAGACTGGACAAAGGGAAATGTCTTTCAAATTCAATTTCAGTATTTAGGCTTTGGGGCCATTAAGTTTTCAATTGAGAACCCCAACACAGGCGAATTCCAGCAAGTCCATATGATTAAGTATGCGAATGCCAACACGGGTGTCAGTCTGCGGAATACAACTCTTCCATTTGTTGCTAGAATGAGAAATGATGCCGATACAGGAATACAAATATTGAAAACAGCAAGTTGTAGTATGTTTATTGAAGGCTCCAACACCGTTAATTCAAGCATATCAAACGAAGCGGAAGGAAGTAAGGCGGCGAGCACCACGGAAAGCCCAATCCTCAGCATAAAAAATAAATCGCTTTTTAATGGCGGTGCGACCAATTATTCAATCGTTTATCCATCTCTAATAAGTATATCAAACGAAGACAGCAAGGTTAATATAGTGCGAATTGTGAAAACAACTGGAACACTTACGGCAGAGAACTTTGCTGATATTGATGCTACAACTTCAATCGTGTCAAAGGATACCGCCGCGACTGCTCTTGGTGGTGCCACTATAACGGATGTCATACTTAAACTTTTTGTTAATGCTACTTCAAGCCAGCTTATTGACTTGCGAACTTACGACATACAACTTTCTCCTGGTGAAAATCTAACATTTTTACAAAAGTCTGTCGCTACTGTTAATAATGGAGGAAATGTGAGTGTTATCGTTAATTTTATTGAAGACCACTGAACCTTTTGAAAAAGCTTCACCAAAACAAAAAAATTAATACATCTAACGATGAAATCGGTAAGTTTTTGAGAAATCTCCGCAAAGCTCCTACAATTGAAGCTGTTTGAATATTTCTTTTTTTAGCTCAGGATAGTTGTCTAGAAATGGTTGCTTCGCCATCCATCTTAAATATTGTGTATCAAATACAACCACATCGGCGACTGTCTTTCCCTTATATTTTCCCATAGGTATCTTTCCTTGTTCTTGAAGTTTCTTGTTTTCTGATTTGTATTCATTAATGTGCCCATCAATTACTTGCTTAATTTCTTGTAAAGTAAATGTTCTGTCTTTGTTGCTGACAGATAGCTGTTCAAATTTTTCACAAAGTTTTTGCATCGGTGAGTGTAGGGTAGTGAGTATATAGTAGGAAGTATAAAAAATAAAAAAATTAAATAATTAATATAGGATGAGTGAGTGGATTGCCTTTGTTAAGGCTTACTCCGCTAAGCATAACATAAGCTATGGCGAAGCATTGAAAAAGGCTGGTAAGGAATACAGAAAGCAGAAGGGAGGCAATGCGGATTTGTCAGAGGATGTCTATTTGTCTTCGTCAGATAGAAAAGGAGCGGACGGATGGAAACCTGTCGCCAGCAAAGAAAAATCAACCGTGTATGAGAAAGATGGCAAAGCTATTGTCGCATTTAGGGGGAGTGCGGATAAGCGGGACCTATTAACCGATGTCGCATTAGTAAAGGGAGTATTGAAAAGAACACCGAGATACAAAGAAGAGCAGAAGCTTGTTGATGAGGTTATAAAGAAATATGGTAAGGATAATGTAGAGCTAACGGGCCATAGCCTTGGCGGGACGATAGCAAAAGACCTGAGCAGACAAACTGGTGTAAAGGCGACCACATACAATAAAGGCAGTAGCACAAAAGACCTTATTGAAGGAGTGATTGACCGAGTGGCGGTGAAAGTTAATCCAAAAGGTAAAAGGGCTAAAACGGCGAAGCTGACTACGAACTACCGAACCGCATTTGACCCCGTTTCATTGCTAGGTGCTACGGCAGTTAATACTAAGTTAGTCAAACCAAAAAAAGGAATTCATACAATCAGGAGCTTCAAAGGTAAAGGAGCCAAAAAAATATACCTTTATGATTAATTAAGTTTAAAGCCGAGCGGTATGCTGTCGTTATCGTTAATAAACTCACGACCCGCCCACTTATTCTCATTAACTTGTTTTTTTACATTCGCCATATGTAAAATGCTAAAATGTGGGATTTGTTGTTGTTTGCTGTTTCTGTCAATGTGTATTTTTTTCATTTGAAATTCCCTAACATTTTCAATGCTTTCGCCTCTATCCATCTTATCATATACATCGTAGTTGAGTTGATTAGCATTTAAGCCTTTACCCCTAAAATGGAAATATCGTTTAACTCCATTTTCTGCTGTTTCTATATGAACCCCTTTTGAAATATGTTTGAGGTCGTTTTTGGTCATACCAGCGGTGAAAGCATCTTGGGTTGTAAATTCTAACATATAAAGTTTAGGTGCTATCCACACCCCCTTTATTATCTTACATCCATCGCCTAAGTCGTCCCCTATACCGCCAAGTTTCTTATTGCCCATATTCTTGATATACTTGGCACATCTCGTGTGGATTTGTAGGCTGTCCGTATCGGTATAATAGAAGTCGTCTTCAATGGTTCCGTTCGGGTTGGCTTCCTTAATATAATTATACATAATGCGACGGCTATATGCTAGTATGAATGCCCCATAATGTGTCGGCTTGGTTATGCTACTCTCTAATAAGATTGGATTACGAGGAAGCCCCGATATGTGCCATAAATCTTTGCATTCTTTATCAGTAAATTTAACAATGTCAGTTATTTGATTACTATTCCAGAATTTCCAGTATTCTTCATTAGTTTGTATATATGCTGTTATTGAAGGTATCGGTCTCTGTATCATCTTACCGTATAGACTATTCATAAACAGTTTAGCGAGCAGATATTGCGGACTACCTTTCTCCGCATTTTCCTTTGCCTTAAACATATCGTCTATGTATTGTTTGAAGACACATTCCGATTTGGCGGTGTAGTATCCTTTATGTATATGGACCGTATAACCTTCGGCAACCATATCCTCAATATCTACACTCGTCAGCCATTGGTCCTTCATATCTTCAAGTCGCCATTTAAGAGACCCCATTTTGTCTCGCTGTCCAATCCTTGAATGGAGTATGTTTTTTGGTGAAATGTAGTCAAGGTTGTAAATACCGATTTTGAGGTTTCGCGGGTCAAATGGTCCGATTGTTTCTAGTATATCACCAACCATAAAAGCTAATAACATCGCGGTTGGATATAACAAGACGACATCCGCATCCACAAGATAATCAACTATTTCATCAAAGGTGATTTCTTTTTTTAGGTATCGCTCATATTGCTTAGAAATGAACCGCCTCTTAGATAAATAAGTTCTGCCTCCGATAACGGCTTTTCTAAATGCTCGCTCCTGCTCCACCGTTGGAAGTCTCACCTCGTATTTTTTATCTACATATTTTTTCCATATGTTGAAAGCGAGACTTGAAGTTGAAATGTATGAAGTTAGATTGACTTTATGAGTTGTAAATATCGTCGTATTTAATTTGTCGTATAATTCCTTCAAACCCATAACATCGTTTTTAAGATAGGTCAGACA
>WBZZ01005432.1:90000-102500 GCA_019918135.1 Paulinella micropora
TGGAACTGCCCGTGCGGGGGTGTCATTAGAGCCTATCGTCAATTCTTCGTACTCCCCTCACGGGTGAGACGATGGAGGCGCATGTGCAGATTTGCATCAGCCATTGACAGAGAAGCACTATTATTATTATTATTATTATTATTATTATTATTATTATTATTGTTATTATGGACACCGTGATAGCCCAGTGGTCAAGTTCTACCATCTGGGCCCTGTCGCCAGTTCGATTCCCGTCGGTGCCACCAGTATTTTCATTGATCATACCGATCCGTCTGGACCAGTATTTTCATTGAACATACCGGCCCGTCTGGAAGTGTTGGAACTGCCCTTGCGGGGGTGTCATTAGAGCTTATCGTCAATTCTTCGTACTCCCCTCACGGGTGAGACGATGGAGGCGCATGTGCAGAAATGTATCAGCCATTGACAGAGAAGCACTATTATTATTATTATTATTATTATTATTATTATTATTATTATTATTATTGTTGTTGTTGTTGTTGTTGTTGCAGTTGTTGTTATTGTTGTTATTGTTATTGTTGTTATTGTTGTTATTGTTGTTATTGCTGTTATTTCTGTTGCTGTGCTTGTTTTGCATGTTATGTCAGCTGTGTGCGCCATGCTACCGTGTGCTCTTGTTCTGTGTGTGCAGGTCATAAGCTTCTTCGAGTGCGCAAAGTGTTGCCGCCGCACCCGTGAGCCGTCATGGGTGTGAGCTATTTCGCCAGGAAACTTCAAGACGAATGAAAATTTTCGGCCCGTGAAGAGTTCCGGCCACCCTGGTTGTTCACCGCAAAATACATTGTCTAAGAATTTTTGGCCGAAAGTTGAGGCGGCCGAAAATTTTAACCTATAATTAATTTTACAGCAGTAGGAAAGTCCGAGGCCCAGACTGTCAACTTGGACTGCTGGTCAGCTCCTGCGAGCTATCGATAGCTGCTGCCTGCATGCTCACCAACAGCACGAGTGGTAAGTATTCTCTAATAAAAGTGCTTGCGTACATAGACAGGACAGTTGGGAGGAGCAGGAGAGAAGACAGGACGCACCCCCACAAACACACACACACACATACACACAGCATGACCAGCCAGAACATAATGCACTTTATAATAAGCGTCTGCCCAGGACACGAACATGAGTTGGTACAGTTTTTAAGGTTGTGCCCAAGACCGGATGCAGTGTAGCGTGATGCTCAGGGCTTTCTTCGGAAGTTGACTAAGTGATGGTATCAATATATAATCACAGGTATTTGCGTTAGTTTCTTAATTGAGACAGTGACACTATGTGTGAATTACTGCTCTGGGGTGGCATTGGTGTCTGACTGTCACCAATTCAACTTTACAGTGGGTGGGTAAGCTATCTGTCTGCACTTCTGAGACGTGGAAGACTGCTGCCAATAGACCAACTGCTTCGCAATGATGATGCTTCCAGTCAACGACCTGTAACAGGGGCGTCCTCCTCTTCAGCAGTAACCTTCGATAAGCAGAATTTACTGAACATTAGAATAATTCCCGCCAGTTCCCAAACAGAAGTCAAAGTATATACTGTCACGAAAATCGCGTAGGCATCACCCCCCGGATAGCCGGTAAAAAAGTATCCTTTTTCCAGTATCGTTTGATTGGACCTAATGCCATTTTATTTCCGGTCTGTTGCCGCTTTCTTTTTCTGCTTCACTGAGCTAATATAACGAGACATCATTCTCATCTTTTGAGGATTGTGTTTTGTTATATTACAGACTTTTTCTACTAGCTATCACTGGGGGCATTACATTTGGAGTCCCATCATTATGTTAATTTCTTTCTGCTTTGCCACACGGACAACAGAACGAATTTCACTGACCTGTCTCACACTGGGACGTTAAACAAAAACAAATGCTCCAACACATAACCTTCATAGCGCTTTTACAAAACAAACATTTAATTAAACTCAAGCAGGTGTCTCGTACCCTCTAGCACAATCTATATCTATGTGATCACAAGGAGACATTAGATACAGACTCTCTGTCATTCTTGCTGTTCTCACACAGAGACGAAGAAGAAGGAGGTGGAAAGAGGAGCAAAGGAACACACACTAATCACAAACAAGCATAGTGACAGGAGCACAACACTCTACCCTTCTCGCTTGTGCATTTATCAAGTTTGCATCATCTCCTTAGAGGTTAGTGAAGTTCTTGGCGGTGAAGCCAAGTACAATATTAATAAAGAGACAAGTCTGAATACAGAGACAATCTTTAATCAGTCATTGCACTTTGATGAAAGGAAGGAAAAGTGACACGCGTCACTACTCAAAACTGGAACTCCACTAGGTGTTGGTTCAGACATTGGACCAGAAAATAAGATGAATTACTTAATAAAGGTAATAATATGGAAATACTAAAGTTCAGGACCGAAATTAAGTAATTCTGATGATAAAAAGGCAATTGATTGCATCAGTCTAACTTAAGATAAAATGAAGTTATTAATACTACTTCTTGACCAAAACTGAATTAATAATTGTTATGTGAATAACGCACCCCCCGAAATCCAAATGTCATAACATCGAAGTTAAGAAAATGGATTTCCAATAGGATAAGGGCATGATAATTATATTAATAGTACAATATTGTTGTCCATGGCTCTATGACTGCTCATAATTCAGCAATATGTTCAAGTATTGTAACACATATATATAAATATTATCAGTTAAAATATAATATATGTATAAACTAATTTACATCAAGTTTTTCAAACGCTTCCCGTAGATGGGTATCGTTTGGAAAATTTTAGAAAGGGATAAACTAATAAAACAACACCATGATAAGAATCGGAACAAGAAATATCATGTTAGACTACTGTTATTAATAAAGCAATCTATGATAGCTACTACACTCTCAACAAACTACAACAACTTTAATCAGAAAAGGCGCCAACAGACGCGGCGCGGCCACGTAACTTGACTGGCTGGATCATAAGTAATGGCTCTAACGACACCGTTACTCCGATACGGCCGGTCCATAACTTAGGCTATTAATTAATTATTAGTTCCAACAGTCCCCCTGGAATAAAGTAAATTAATATTAAGTTACTGCCGTTCCTAATTAAGTTACGTCTCCTACTACTATTTTGTGAAACATTAGAAAACACAAACTCAAAACATATTCTCTTACCCTCACTCTCTCCGAGAAGTAATGTTGGGGTTGGCTACCCTCCTATCCACAGCGAGTACGTATCCACTAGAGTAAGTACAAGGCACCGGACCTGTGGTATATTCGGGCCTACCCAACGAGAAGAGGATTAATTCCCTACTCTCCCTATCTCGCAAATGAGTAAGAGAAATATGTGAAAATTACATACATATGGATCATATAAGAATACAGAGACATGATAATAACTTCAAAAGAAGTAATAATATAAATATGTGATAAATATATGAAAAATATATATGTGTATATATAATATATATTCACATATAATCATAATATGAAAACTAAAATTTGGAAACGCTTCCCGTAAGGGGGTATATAAAAGTAACAAAAATAATATAATATATTTCATAAAGACAAATATCTGTAATTATCAGCGGGTCTGGGGGTCTGGTAGATGCCCGAGGCCTATCAAGACATATAGTCTGATCAATCGCCCTTCGTCTACCACTCCACCCCCAAGTTGGCCTCTTATCGATTTTTGTGTATATAGTGTGATTACAAAGGGTTTTCATCATTTGAGCAATACAGTCTATAAGGTAGTGCGTGTTCCCGAGCTTACGCCAGCACGGGAACACGCACATACTTAGCATGTTTCCGGGGCCCGAATCAGCCTTCGCCGCGGCGCTTCTCATCCTCCCCCTCGACTTTGTAAAATTATGCAACAACTTAACGGGGGGGGGGGGGGGAGGGAAGAGAAAGGTGAAAGTCCAGGCATGTCATGCCTCTTCTCCTATAAGGAGGTACGACGTCACTGGGCGCACGTTGAATCACGCTCGCGCTCAAATCACCTATATCACTCCCCTCAATGTACAGTATGTGAGAAATATAATATACGAGAATTAATACAATCCGCTTCTGAGAATATAATTATAAATGATCATAGCATGAATATTTATGCGGGAAATACCCGGTACGTACAACGCGACTTTAACACCAAACTTTGTGAGAAATTCTTTCACCAACTTCACCGAGATTTGGTCAGCCAGGTAATTGAATTTCTCGTACGTGAAATTTATTTTGGTAAATAAATCCGCGATGTTTTCCTCCGTCTGTACCCGAAACAACTTGACAACTCCCTTCTTAACCAACTTTTCGAGCAGGTGCTACCTGACATCGATATGTTTGGTTCTGGATTACCCTAACCCCCTTTCTGAGAGGATGATAGTCCCCTCATTGTCCTCGAACAAGGGGGTGAAGCCTCTTATGGGCAAACCGATGTCACGGAGGGACTGTCTTAAAGCAAGCAACTCCCTTACTGCTTCGTTAGCGGATACGGTCTCCGATTCAAGGGTAGATTGAGCTATAACAGTTTGAAGTTTAGAGAACCATGCCACCGGTGCGCCGTTGAAGAGAAAGATATATCCAGAACGGGACTTCCTTGTAACCTTTTCTCCTGCAAAGTCTGAGTCGACGTATCCTACGAGGGGGTGTTCGTCTATCAGTTTTTCGACTTTGGCGATAACGGGGACATTGAAAGCATTGACTTCTGTGGCTTCACATGGGTAAAGCTCAAGTGCCTTTTCTGCGGCCGAGGGTCCTTCGGCCGGTCTCCATGATTTAGGGGGTTTGGGGACAAAGAACCCTTCAGTCAACATCTTGACTAACCTCCTATCACCTCGTTTGAAATATAGGGCTCTCGGGGTCAGCAACTATAGAAACATACGGTGAACCATGGCATAAGATATTTCAGGAGATGGGACTTGTTGTTTTGCAGCTATACTCAAAGGGCAGATCAAGAGAGGGCGGGTGTGAACAGCAAGGAAGATAAGCATGCCAATCAAACATCTAAGGTCATATTTGAGCAGACGGCGACCAACTTTCAGGGGGGCAGGGTTTTCTGAGGTGAAGGGGGTTTTAGCAGGCACCTCCTTCATATAATCTAACTCACCTAAAATGAGAAGTTCATATTTTCGTTGATGCAGTAAAATCCCTTCCTCAGATTGGACAATGTGGATGTTCTTGTATTCCGTGGCCTTCCCTAAGTTTTTGCACCTGAAACCATGCTTCTTTATGCTCTCTACAAGACTTATGTGTTTGGATTCATTAGCAGCATGCAGACCATCATCTACATGAAAAGAGAGAAGCTGTGTACTTATGGGTCCTTGGCATGTTTGATAAAAGAAGCCCTGTCAAGGGAGAAAGTAATAAAGGCTTGCTTTTCGACTGATGCCTTTAACATCAAATCATACCATAATCTTCCCGCCTCAGGACGACCATAAAGGGCCTTCCGGAGGAGCCAAACAAAACCTTCTCTCAAAACCCGGGGGGGGGGGGGTTTACATAGATGTTATAAGGCATTTTGGCATGTAAGTATGCGGTGGTGAAGTCAATTAACCACAAGTCTATTCCGAAGCAGGCAGCATAGGCAATGATAAGAAGGATAGTGCGATGGTGAGCGGTAGGTGAGTATGTGCGTTTGGGATTATATTGCAATCCCGCTTTCAGGAGATCCCCCCTTAGGGTGATTCTAGCTTTATGATATTTGTCGCTCGTTCCCTGTTGCTTAACAGTGTCTATCCATTTTAGAGGAATAATGGGAGTGCCTGACTTTCTCGCCTCGCTCTCTTCTCTCCATTCAAATGCTTTGAGCTCCTTTTGCTGTCTGACTTCTGTCTCTCTCGCTTGTCTCCTGTCTTTTCGGCTTCTGCACGACGGGAAATTCCGGAATTTGCTCGGTGACCAGACAATAATTGATTCACTCTTCTTTCGCACAGACAGAGATATGTTTATCTCCTGAGAAATGTTTCCTTGCTCATGAGATCTCCATCCTGGGGGATGTTTGTCCTTCTCCGCAGCTATCCTAACTCTCTCCCCCTCGGCATGCATATGGCCGAATTCACTGGTTACATTGGGGTCGTGGCGTGCCGGTTCGATAATAGCCTGCGGTACAAGAGAAGGGGGGGCTGCTCCCCCTGAAATCTCGTACTTTAAGATCTCAGAATCTATTATTTTCTCCGTAACGCCATCATCAAACTTAACGTTGTGGGCTGGGAATCGTTGATTTCTCCTGACAACCGGGGCAGTCGGGGCAAGAGTAACTCCCTTCCGCAAAGTAGAATCCCACTTACATCCATAAGTGGATTTAGCCCACTCTTCCCCGAAAGCCCGTGCCGGGATCTGGACGATTTTCCCAGACAAAATGACTTTAAGTTTTGGTTTAAAATCAAAATTTCTCCCCTCTTTCCCACTACATTGACACCCTTCTCCCCCTGATTCATGCTCCCTATATCCCGTGAAGACGGAGTAGGGGGAATAAGGTCAGGGCGATTACTGAAATCCTGACTTTGGGCATCGTTTACGTCACTATCGCTTGCAACGATCACCGAATCGTCATCACTTTCAGGTCCTTTCTGAGATGTCATAGACGTAATGGGAGCATTTTCGGTACTTTCACTATTGCTAGCAGCAGCTACGGCAGGTGAGGTAGATGTACTAGGTGTAGTTACAGGTACGTCAAAGCTAACATTCTCTTTGGTGGTGTGTTAACTGGGGGCAGAACAGCAGAGGGTGTGGTCGATTTCCATCCGACCGAAAACATACCCTCATCTGCTGTTCTTTCGAGGTCTTTGGAGGCCTCTCGTTTACCCAGTCTCCATACATCGAACATAACATCCCGGACATTACCGTGTATTATGCGCGCGACGGGATCATAAACACGATAATACCCGGTATTAAACCTAACTTTGAAAAGATAACTTTCTTTCCTCTCTCGCCTTTTCCCTGCTGAGCCTTAACCTTCATCACTGCAGCGCAACCAGTGGGGCGAAGGTGGTGTAGGTGTGGTTTCCGGCGGTGAATGACTTCGAAAGGGGACTTACCCTTAAAGGGTCCTTTGGCTATCGGGAGGAGGTTGTTAATATAAGTGGCGTTTCTTTCCATCTCCGTCCAAAACTTTGGAGGGAGCTCAGCATCGCTAAGCATCGCCCTAGCAGGCCCACCGTTGGTTTGGTAGGACCTCTCTATCTTTGAGACTGCCTGTTTCTCAGCGGTTGGAGCCTCAATTAAGATAGGCTGATTAACATTAACCCACTCCTGAAAGGTATCATATCGACCATATTCTTGGTCACAGGTAATAAATTTGACTTTCCGATTTGCATGCCTTTCAAAGAAAGCAACTGCCTTAATAAAACAAGGAAAAAATTGTCATCCACCGTCACATTCTGACTTCCCCCTCGCCGTCCTACACAACCAACAACCCTTCCCGTGTACAATGATGTATGTTGCAATGATGTCCCATGTTTATGTGAGGGATGTCGCGACAGTAAATCATATGTCCCGTTGTCTTGCGAAGCAAATACGGAGAAGGGTGAGAATTGTTCACAGAGTTTGGCTTGTTGTTTGGTCATGCCAAATGATGTATGTTCGCACACCTCACGAACTCAAGAACATGATGTTGTTGCCGAATGTCAAAAGCATTAAATCCTGTTGTCCGACCCACACATAGTGAGCATATACACGCCACCGTCTTCCACCGAATGTGTAAACATAGAGGGGTAAAGGCTATGGAAAGAATGGCTCACTATATGGGGGTGAAGATAGTAGGGATAGGATGGCGAGAAAGAATTATGAAGTGTGAGTACTGCTTAAGGAATAAGATAAAGAAAGCACCTCATTTCCACAAAAACCATCACATTGTTGAACGTCATTCCGGGGTTCATATTTCAATTGACACACAAGGATGGTGGAATACGATATCATGGGATGGTAGGCAATACAAATTTACGGTCAAATGTCTCGCTTCAAATTTCGAGCTTAACTATTATTTGCGTCATAAGAATACGATGATCCCTCTTTCTCTACCTTCACATTCTGCTTTTCGAGGGGGACTGGTTCGTATCGTTGATTTGGGCCTAGAGGGGACATTCCCGGGGGATCAAAGACGAACAAGTTGTTGGGCAAAGATCTGCCCCTAGCTACAATCTGTTTTTCATCGATATGGATTGGGGACTTGAGCACAAGCACCTGATTGTTTTGATGGACTACCGCCAGTCCTTGTTTCAACCAAGCCGAAGTGGCGTCTAAACCGTAACTCAAGTGGGGGTTGTATGTCGTGTGTGAATCATACACCTGAACCGGTTCCCCGTTTGCTCCCGAGAGTTGCATTAAGACTTTCCCTTTGTACTCCGTCTTAATACTCCCTTTCGCAATTTTGAACTTTTGAGGGTTATGCTTCAACCTCACGAATACATCCTTATGGGGTGATTGGGACTCAGTGACACTAGCCCCACTATCGTCTACCCAAACCATCCCTGCCATACTCTTTTCCCTCGTTCTCATGCATCATTATGACACAATCTTTCTCAGATGGGGTGAGATGTTTGAGGTGGGGTTGGGCAATGTGCTAGGTCTTGATAGGGAGATATCTCGTACGTTCTCTCCCTCTATCAATATCCTTTGCAGGTATTCCTGGTATTCCAGTAATGGAGTTCTTAGATGAGGAAATGCCGCAACGAGCCCCCTCGCAAAAGGGTTGTTCCATTTGTGGGCCATGGAAATAACGAAACTTTCAATATCCATGTAGAGCTCAAGATAGAACTCGTTAACTTCCCCGTCTCTTCCGGTAATGAGAGAATCCCTCACCTCTATCTCTCTAGCACCCTCTGCTAACGCACCGAACAGTCTGTGTATCTCTCTAATAGATGGTATTTCTTCATTTCCCCCTATTATCATCATCTTCCCCTCATCCCATCTCCACGCGACCGTGGGGTCTCTCCTAATCCTATCTCTCTCTAACTCTCTCTCCCCCCCTTCATTCAACTCGCTGGGTGCAAGGCGTGGTGAAGGGGAATGCGTGATACGACGAACAGACAATGAGCATGCTCTTTTGTTCTCCCCCTCTTCTCCCCTGCCTCATCCTCAACGCTCTTACTCATCTCTTTCTTAGAGTTCGAGCGTTGTACAGATGATGCAAGAGATGAAGAGGAAGACTTTTGAAGAGTAGCATAAGAGATGGTTTCATCATCGCCTTCGTCTGTCATCGTCTCTCCCTCATCTCTCTCTCTTCTTTGGTTGTTTCCCCCTACTGCAGCCTCAACGTTCTCACTCGTTTCAATGTTTGAGTCAGAACGTTGCACAGTTGAAGTAGGCAGAGTATGTCTTGTGAGAGAAGATGATGAAGCACTAGAGCTGTGAGAAGAGACATGTCTGGGTGGTGATGTGTGTGAGGAAGATGACGTCCTCCGTCCGCAAATGGGGAGATGGAAATCAAGGCTGTTTTGAGAGAGAAACTGATCATTACAGGTAGGGCAAACCCAGTTTGTGAGAGGATCAGACTGGGCAGGGGGAGATTTTTCATCTGTCCTAATCCACTGACGTATAATCCAGTCCATAGGGGCTACCATTAACCCAGAGTGCCATGGTGTACCCCCCGCGTTCAGCTGTGCCCTAACTACTGCTAATAAGTCATCCCTATTTCGTTCACAACCGATATGATGGGAACAAAAATCACAACCCTGTTTTCCCATCCTCTTGGCACATTCGCGACCTGATCTGGTTTTGCCCCGGGCGGCCCCTAGTTTCCATGAACAACGTGGATTGTTTGCGTCAAACCCTTCACATTGTTTCGAATTTGAAACAATGGTCGCACTTCCCCTGATGGGGTGTGCCCACAGATTGAGCAACGGTCCATCGTCCTCACGTAAGTGAAAATAAATAGAATTCCGGGACTTCATTAGGACCTTCCTGTATCCTCCCTTGACACGGCGAAGCCCCCATCCCTCCTCCATAGGGTATATTACCCCAAGAGGTGTTGGGTCGCCCACCATGTCAAGGGAATTGACGAAGCGGTTGTCTTTCAGGAGGGGAATGGAAGGAGTGGACCGAGGGACACGAGGGGGAGCAGACATATCTTGTGCGTGTGTGTTGCTATTTTCCTTCTTGTCCTTCAATTCTGATGTGTGGGGTGGCGGTGGTTGTTGTTCAAAAGAGGAAGTGGGTGGGGTGTTGTCGAGTGAGGGATTGGGTTCTTCTTCGTCCGTTTCCTCTCTCTTCATCATATTTATGCTTAACATATGATTGATGTAACCTAATATTTCCCCTACTCCCTCCTCACCTCCATCCTCATCATGAGTACTAGACTCTTCGTCTGAATCATGAGCTTCGGATTCCTCTTCTTCTTCTTCAGAACTACCAGAAGAAGAGGAGTCAGAACCTCCTGCGTTCAGACATCGTCTTTGTCTTTGCTGTACTCTTCTTGATGAAATCAGATGATTTCAACTTCCTTTTCTGCTTCCCTACTTCTTTCTTCTGTCGTCTCATCTTTCTCTTCCCTTTACTGCCCTCGTTAGTCTTATCTGTCCTGGTCGAACTCAGCTCTCCTACCCCTTTTGCTAAGTTGACTATTCTTGCTGCCTTCTTCCTTATGGGGCAATTCACCGGACATGTCAGTCTCGAGGGCACTCGGGAAGATTACAGGGGACAATACAAATCTTGATTTGATGATCCCCATGACAGTTGTAGCAACCTTGGGATACCTTACCAGCTTGATTTCCCATAAGATTGACTGTTATGGGGTCGCTTTTAGTTCCCACACCAGAAGAAGTTTTAGACGAAAGGGAGCGGAAACCGCCCCCTGACGAGTATTTTGTTTTTGGATTCTCTGTTTGAGCAACTTGTTCAATTACTTTTACAAAGGATTCCCAACCCGGTCGTTCCTCCGGAAGGAGGCTGGTGACCTTGTTGCGAAAACTGTCGAACTCGGTCAGGTGTTCGATCTTTTTTATGACCATTTCTATCTTTACGAGTTCTGGGTATGGGAATTTCATAACTGACTCTTGATCAGCAATATTGCTGTGAAAGAGAGTCAACCAGGGTCTTACGTCTTGAACCTTTTTGGGGTAAGAAAGGTCAAGGAAGTTTGTCTTTCTTTCCATTTGACAAGGTCAAGACCTCCATATCTCTTCCTCAATGCCATGAAACATTCGACTCCATCTGACCCCGCTGTTCTGATCACAGACATAGCTTCCTTGTCCTTAGAGCAGGACTGAATTAAGAGATCAAATATAAATCGGTTATGTTTCAGTCTATCTCTTTCTTCAACCTGCTGGTAATACTTATTTGTAGCAAAAGATGCAAGAAGGGGGTTTGGTCTAGATGCGGTAGTTAGGATAGGGACCGAACTCTCATCAGGCTCTTTATGCTCAGCAGTTTCTGGGGAAGTGGAAGGATCAGGCAAAGCAGAACTAGTTCTAACGTCTTGTTCTTTTTTGACAGGTAAGGCAGAGCTGGAGGAAGAGCTGGTAGGTTCTTTCTTCACTGTAGGTTTCTTACTCTCTGCCCTGTCCTGACTCTCGTCCTCGCTATCTCCGGAAAGTGAATGAGGTGGTTCAGTAGGTAGATTGAAAGAAACTGTCAGCTGTGTAAACAGAGGGTGTCGTTTGTGGGGAGGTAGCTCCCCTATCGCTAAGGGATCATAGATCGCCAGAACAGCAAGGAACCCATATTCCCAATTATCCCAATCTGGGTCTCTGCTGTTAAATGGCGGTGGGTCCACTTTAAACCCTCTGTTCATCGACGTTCCAAACATGGTGTTTGCCATGTTGGACCAAAGTGCGGAAGGTAGGAGCTAAACTCAACTACCAATAACCTACAATTAAGTAGAAATGAAGGAATAGTTTTAGGGATGAAATGAGTTGATGTGTCTATGCTATGCTGTCTAGCCGATAGACACGTTTGAGGTGGGTGCCTTCTGCCTACCCACGGAATGATGTCGACTGCCTGCAGCACGTCGATCCTCGCACTTTTCTGTTGAAGGCCTAATGCCTCTCCTTTCAGACTAAGTGCAACTGATTAAAGCTGCTGGCGCAGAGTTCGCTAATCAAGGCTCGATAACCTGTTAGACTACTGTTATTAATAAAGCAATCTATGATAGCTACTACACTCTCAACACACTACACCAACTTTAATGAGAAAAGGCGCCAACAGACGCGCCACGTAACTTGACTGGCTGGATCATAAGTAATGGCTCTAACGACACCGTTACTCCGATACGGCCGGTCCATAACTATT
Source organism: Paulinella micropora (assembly GCA_019918135.1). Classification (NCBI taxonomy): domain Eukaryota; phylum Cercozoa; class Imbricatea; order Euglyphida; family Paulinellidae; genus Paulinella; species Paulinella micropora. The sequence continues at coordinate 102,188 of WBZZ01005432.1, forward strand.
AATTCATTATTATTTCCAACATATCATAGTATGGTTAGCATATGAAGTAAAAGCAACAAACAACGCAAAATCAATCATATATCAGACAGTGTAACAAAACCAAACAGTACACAATGTAAGATTACTATGATTGCTAACTTTAAAAAAATTTAGTGTGAGGATCAGAAAGGGCAGCCCAAGGGCCGATCAACTCCCTTATTCGTCATCTCCCCGTATGTATAGGAAAGGAAAGAATGAAACAACACAAAAGGGAAAATGATGACAAAGACAAATTAGACGCTCTCCACATTCAGTCACTAGCTCTCACGCTCAC
>WBZZ01005432.1:117500-125000 GCA_019918135.1 Paulinella micropora
GGCTGTGAGCAGACTGCGCACCTCGTCGGTCTCCCCCGGCGTGATGCAGGCCTCGATCAGCTCCTCGCCACTCTGTTCACAACACACAACCAGCCAAGTCACTTTCCTTTCTTCTTTTCCGGCATGATACAGGCCTCGAACAGCTTGTCTCCACTCTACCACCACAACAATAACAACAACAATAACAACAACAAAAACAACAACAAAAACAACAACAAAAACAACAACAACAACAACAACAGCAACAGTAACAACGACAACAACAACAACAACAACAACAACAACGACAACGACAACAACAACCACATAATAATAATAATAATGATAATAATAATAATAATAATAATAATAATAATAATAATAATAATAATAATAATAATAATAATAACTAGGGGCTGCGTCAACACCTGAAAGGATGGTTTGCGGTGCGCTTCGTGTGGTGCGCGAAGCGCCCCCCCCCCCCCCCCCCTTTTCTTCTCATTCTCACATGCACAACTTTACAGCCTTGGAGCAATGTCAGCCATTCATTTTGACACTACTTTGTCATTACATTCGAACTTCATAATTTCAACTATATCACCAAAAAAGAGCTCGTGAAAAGCTTGCCAAAACACAAAGAATCAGCCTCTAAGCCCCTCTGGCACACCCTTAGAGCCATGGAGCGTTCTCAGCCATTAATTTTGGCCCCCCCGACCCCCCCTTTCCACAGTCGACAGGGTACGTTCAATTGCCGGGGTAACCGGCATAAAACCTTCTGGCACAACTCTTAGAGCCTTGGAGCATTTCTCAGCCATTCATTTTGGTACCGGCTGATTCGCGTGGGGTACGTACGATTGCAGGGCTGGGGTTCCCGGGGGGAGGCCCCCGGACCCCCCCCCCCCTTCCCCGTCGACAGGTTACGTTCAATTGCCAGAGGTACCGGCAAGCACTCCCAAAAACAAGGAATATTGGCATTCAGGACACTTTCCTAACGCAAATATTTGTGTGCTCCAAAAAATTATATAAGCATCAACATCAGTCTGGGCTAGCCACCCTGTCAATATGAGCTCCCAACTCTTCTTGTTCACACAAACCATGATTTATTCCGATGGGAGAGCAAAAAATAGGCTGAAAACTAAGCAATTTCGCATTCAGGACACTCCCGTAACGCAAATATTTGCGTGAATCCCCCCCCCCCCCCCAAAAAAAAACAGCATCAACATCGAGTCTGGGGATAGCCACCCTGCAAATATGAACTCCCAACTCCTTCTGGTTCCCACAAGCCATGCTTTATTCCGACAGGGGTGTCGAAATGCGGGTGGGGGTTGGGTAGACAATTCCAATGTCCCCCTCCCCCCAAACCCCCCAACCCCTTCTCGACCCCCCCCCCCCCTCCCGCCCCCTTTCCCTTCGACAGGGTACGTTGAATTGCCGGAGGTGCCGCAAAGGGCGCCTGGTGGCAAAAAACCTCAATTTCAGGTGTGGGTGCCACCCGCGATCAGAACGGGTACGTACAATCGCAGGGCTCCCCCGGACCCACCCTTTCTCTTCGACAGGGTACGTTGAATTGCCGGAGGTGCCGCAGAGGGAGCCTGGTGGCAAAAAACCTCAATTTTCAGGTGTGGGTTCCACCCGCGACCAGAACGGGTACGTACAATCACAGGGATTGGGTTCCCGGGGGGAGAGCCCCCCGGACCCCCCCTTTCCCTTTGACAGGGTACATTGAATTGCCGGAGGTGCCGCAAAGTGCGCCTGGTGGCAAAACACCTCAATTTTCAGGTGTGGGTGCCACCCGCGACCAGATCGGGTACGTACAATCGCAGGGCTCACCCGGACCCTCCCTTTCCCTTCGTCAGGGTACGTTGAATTGCCGGAGGTGCCGCAAAGGGCGCCTGGTGGCAAAAAACCTCAATTTTCAGGCTGGGTGCCACCCGCGACCAGAACGGGTACGTACAATCACAGGGCTGGGGTTCTCGGGGGGAGGGCCCCCCGGACCCTTCCCTTTCCCTTCGACAGGGTACGTTGAATTGCCGGAGGTGCCGCAAAGGGCGCCTGGTGGCAAAAAACTCAATTTTCAGGTGTGGGTGCCACCCGCGACCAGAACGGGTACGTACAATCACAGGGCTGGGGTTCCCGGGGGGAGTGCCCCCCGGACCTCCCCTGCCCCGTCGACAGGGTACGTTCAATTGCCGGAGGAGTACTGCTAAAAAACAACGGGAATCGAACTGGCGACAGGGCCCAGATGGTAGAACTTGACCACTGGGCTATCACGGTGCCCATAATAATAATAATAATAATAATAATAATAATAATAATAATAATAATAATAATAATAATAATAATAGTGCTTCTCTGTCAATGGCTGATGCATTTCTGCACATGCGCCTCCATCGTCTCACCCGTGAGGGGAGTACGAAGAATTGACGATAAGCTCTAATGACACCCCCGCAAGGGCAGTTCCAACACTTCCAGACGGGCCGGTATGTTCAATGAAAATACTGGTCCAGACGGATCGTTACGTTCAATGAAAATACTGGTGGCACCGACGGGAATCGAACTGGCGACAGGGCCCAGATGGTAGAACTTGACCACTGGGCTATCACGGTGTCCAAATAATAATAATAATAATAATAATAATAATAATAATAATAATACTATACTAGATCTGAGGCGTACTGATGCAGCTAATGGCATATCCTCAACGGACATAAGCCTCCAATACCCTTGTTCGAGGTCCTCCACCCCCCGTGTCAGTCTCTCGCCTGATGATCGGGGCCACCGATGGAGCTCCTGAGGGCAAGACTGCACTAAGCCGAGGATAATAATAATAATAATAATAATAATAATAATAATAATAGTGTATCTCCTGCCAATTGCTGAGCCAAAAGGCCATGTGCATCCAGTCCTCCATTCCATAAGGAAAGTCTCCACACCAATCGGTGGAATAAAGGAAGTGACGGCATAGAACATTACTCTAGGAGCTTTATACCAATCAGCCCATGGAAAGGACCGATGGCCTATGTACTCCCTAATAATAATAATAATAATAATAATAATAGGCTTCCTCAGACTATAGCATCAGATCCAGTATAATAATAATAATAATAATAATAATATGTATGTATGTATCGTCTGCCAATTGCTGAGCCAAAATGCCATGTGCATCCAGTCCTCCATTCGATAAGGAAAGTCTCCACACCAATCGGTGGAATAAAGGAAGTGACGGCATAGAACATTACTCTAGGAGCTTTATACCAATCAGCCCATGGAAAGGGACCGATGGCCTATGTACTCCCTAATAATAATAATAATAATAATAATAATAATAATAATAATAATAATAATAATAATAATAATAATAATAATAATAGTGCTTCTCTGTCAATGGCTGATGCATTTCTGCACATGCGCCTCCATCGTCTCACCCGTGAGGGGAGTACGAAGAATTGACGATAAGCTCTAATGACACCCCCGCAAGGGCAGTTCCAACACTTCCAGACGGGCCGGTATGTTCAATGAAAATACTGGTCCAGAAATAGACCGGTATGTTCAATGAAAATACTGGTGGCACCGACGGGAATCGAACTGGCGACAGGGCCCAGATGGTAGAACTTGACCACTGGGCTATCACGGTGTCCAATAATAATAATAATAATAATAATAGTAGTAGTAGTAGTAGTAATAGTAGTAGTAGTAGTAGTAGTAGTAGTAGTAGTGGTAGTAGTAGTAGTTAGTAGTAGGGATAATAATAATAATAATAATAATAATAATAATAATAATAATAGTAGTAGTAGTAGTAGTAGTAGTAGTAGTAGTAGTAGTAGTAGTAGTAATAGTAGTAGTAGTAGTAGTAGTGGTAGTAGTAGTAGTAGTAGTAGTAGTAGTAGTAGTAGTAGTAGTTAGTAGTAGCAGTAGAAGCAGTAGAAGCAGTAGTAGTAGTAGTAGTAGTAGTAGTAGTAGTAGTAGTAGTAGTATAGTATAGCAGTAGTAGTAGTAGTAGTAGTAGTAGTAGTAGTAGTAGTAGTAGTAGTAGTAGTAGTAGTTGGTTTATGGTTGTGGTTTGTGGAGTTTCTTCTGGTCTATGAGGAGGGTGGGGTGCCGAGTGGTTTGGCTCGACTAGCTTGAGGCTGCAAATTGCGTTAAAAAAAATGTATTAAAAAAAAAAAAAAAAAAAAAAAAAAAAAAAAAAAAAAAAAAAAAACACACACACATACCCGTGGTAGCAGTAGTAGTAATAGTAGTAGTAGTGGTAGTAGTAGTAGTAGTAATAGTAGTAGTAGTAGTAGTAGTAGTAGTAGTAGTAGTAGTAGTAATAGTAGTAGTAGCAGTAGTAGTAGTAGTAGTAGTAGTAGTAGTAGTAGTAGTAGTAGTAGTAGTAGTAGTAGTAGTAGTGGTCGTAGTAGTAGTGGTCGTAGTAGCAGTAGTCGTAGTAGCAGTAGTCGTAGTAGCAGTAGTCGTAGTAGTAGTAGTAGTAGTAGTAGTAGTAGTAGTAGTAGTAGTAGTAGTAGTAGTAGTAGTAGTAGTTTCTGCTCTCCACTCTTATGTTGAAGCTGTAATTCGGATTAAAACATAAATTTAACGCGGTTATGATTGCAAACACTGCATCATTATCGGGTTATTTTTATCGTTTTTCCCGTTGGCTGAATAAGAAAAAACAGTTACCCTTACTAGCCTAGCATCTTTAAGCCCCAGGTTCGATTCTCGAACCCTGTCGGAATTTTTCCCAATTGAAAAATTAGGGTTGCAACTTTCCGGCAAAACAGTGGATCAGGATTACCTAGTTAAATCAAAAAAGCCTCGTGTTTTGCGATTTGTGTAATACGTTCTGCTCTCCACTCTTATGTTGAAGCTGTAATTCGGGTTAAAACATAAATTTAACGCGGCTATGATTGCAAACACTGCATCATGATCGGGTTATTTTTATCGTTTTCCCCGTTGGCTGAATAAGAAAAAACAGTTACCCTTACTAGCCAAGCCTAGTGGTGGTGGTAGTAGTAGTAGTAGTAGTAGTAGTAGTAGTAGTAGTAGTAGTAGTAGTAGTAGTGGTAGTAGTAGTAGTGGTAGTAGTATAGTAGTAGTGGTAGTAGTGGTAGTAGTAGTAGTAGTAGTAGTAGTAGTAGTAGTAGTAGTAGTAATAATAATAATAATAATAATAATAATAATAGTGCTTCTCTGTCAATGGCTGATGCATTTCTGCACATGCGCCTCCATCGTCTCACCCGTGAGGGGAGTACGAAGAATTGACGATAGGCTCTAATGACACCCCCGCAAGGGCAGTTCCAACACTTCCAGACGGGCCGGTATGTTCAATGAAAATACTGGTGGCACCGACGGGAATCGAACTGGCGACAGGGCCCAGATGGTAGAACTTGACCACTGGGCTATCACGGTGTCCAATAATAATAATAATAATAATAATAATAATAATAATAATAATAATAATAATAATAATAATAATAATAGTAATAGTGTGTATCTCCTGCCAATTGCTGAGCCAAAAGGCCATGTGCATCCAGTCCTCCATTCCATAAGGAAAGTCTCCACACCAATCGGTGGAATAAAGGAAGTGACGGCATAGAACATTACTCTAGGAGCTTTATACCAATCAGCCCATGGAAAGGACCGATGGCCTATGTACTCCCTAAATAGTAATAGTAATAATAATAATAATAATAATACTATATCTGAGGCGTACTGATGCAGCTAATGGCATATCCTCAACGGACATAAGCCTCCAATACCCTTGTTCGAGGTCCTCCACCCCCCCGTGTCAGTCTCTCGCCTGATGATCGGGGCCACCGATGGAGCTCCTGAGGGCAAGACTGCACTAAGCCGAGGTTATTCCGCAGTCCCAGCAACCTCTTGCAAGACGTCACCGAATGTGCAAGTGCACACCAAGCGCGGTTGCTAGAGCTGCCTCGAAACCCCACCCATAACAATCTGGTGTCTGCTGGGTCCTGGGCTATCGACCAGCATATGCGGAGTTTAAGATCTTTTACGCGCGCAACGACCCTCCTCCCCAGCATCTACCACCAAAGGGTTATGAGTTGGCGTCACAGTTTAACGCCTTGAGGCCATTGGGCTGAATAATAATAATAATAATAATAATAATAATAATAATAATAATAATAATAATAATAATAATAATAATAATAATAGTGTATCTCCTGCCAATTGCTGAGCCAAAAGGCCATGTGCATCCAGTCCTCCATTCCATAAGGAAAGTCTCCACACCAATCGGTGGAATAAAGGAAGTGACGGCATAGAACATTACTCTAGGAGCTTTATACCAATCAGCCCATGGAAAGGACCGATGGCCTATGTACTCCCTAAATAATAATAATAATAATAATAATAATAATAATAGTGCTTCTCTGTCAATGGCTGATGCATTTCTGCACATGCGCCTCCATCGTCTCACCCGTGAGGGGAGTACGAAGAATTGACGATAAGCTCTAATGACACCCCCGCAAGGGCAGTTCCAACACTTCCAGACGGGCCGGTATGTTCAATGAAAAAACTGGTCCAGAAATAGACCGGTATGTTCAATGAAAATACTGGTGGCACCGACGGGAATCGAACTGGCGACAGGGCCCAGATGGTAGAACTTGACCACTGGGCTATCACGGTGTCCATAATAATAATAATAATAATAATAATAATAATAATAATAATAGTGCTTCTCTGTCAATGGCTGATGCATTTCTGCACATGCGCCTCCATCGTCTCACCCGTGAGGGGAGTACGAAGAATTGACGATAGGCTCTAATGACACCCCCGCAAGGGCAGTTCCAACAAATAATAATAATAATAATAATAATAATAATAATAATAATAATAATAATAATAATAATAACAATAAGAATAACAGTAATAACAATAATAATAATAATAATAATGATGATAATAATAATAATAATAATAATAATAATAATAATAATAATAATAATAATAATAATAGTGCTTCTCTGTCAATGGCTGATGCATTTCTGCACATGCGCCTCCATCGTCTCACCCGTGAGGGGAGTACGAAGAATTGACGATAAGCTCTAATGACACCCCCGCAAGGGCAGTTCCAACACTTCCAGACGGGCCGGTATGTTCAATGAAAATACTGGTCCAGAAATAGACCGGTATGTTCAATGAAAATACTGGTGGCACCGACGGGAATCGAACTGGCGACAGGGCCCAGATGGTAGAACTTGACCACTGGGCTATCACGGTGTCCAATAATAATAATAATAATAATAATAATAATAATAATAATAATAATAATAATAATAATAATAATAATAATAATAATAATAATAATGATAATAATAGTGCTTCTCTGTCAATGGCTGATGCATTTCTGCACATGCGCCTCCATCGTCTCACCCGTGAGGGGAGTACGAAGAATTGACGATAAGCTCTAATGACACCCCCGCAAAGGCAGTTCCAACACTTCCAGACGGACCGGTATGTTCAATGAAAATACTGGTCCAGACGGACCGGTATGTTCAATGAAAATACTGGTGGCAC
>WBZZ01005432.1:130000-140654 GCA_019918135.1 Paulinella micropora
CTAGGTGTACTATCCCCAACGATAGCTCCATGGAAGAGTAAGGCGGTAATATAACCAAACACAGTCCTCAAAAAGAGAATGATGTCTCGTTTTATTAGCTCAGTGACGCAAAGCCGAAAAGCCGCGAAAAGACCAGGATCAAATTGGCATTTCAGACGTGTCCGGCTAGACGAAATCTATAAATAAGTTTTTACCTGATAATTCGGGGGGTGATGTCCACATAGGTATAACCTGTATTTATGTTAGTTTGTGTGTGTGAGAGAGAGAGAGAGAGAGAGATGTAGGCATCACCCACCGGATAGCAGGTAAAAAATACTTTTTCCTAGTGACAGGTGCACCAGCTTGTTTTTCAGTATTATTTGTCCGGATTGGACCTGATGCTATTTTATTCCTGGTCTGCTGCAGTTTTCCTTTTTGGCTTCACTGAGCTAATACAACGAGACATCATTCTCATTCTTGATGACTGTGTTTGGTTGTATTACCGGCTTTTTACGAACTATCGTTGGGGGCATTACATTTGGAGTCCACATCACTAGGGTGATTTCTTTCTGCTTTGCCACACAGGCAACAGAGTGAATTTTCACTGACCTGTCTCACACGGGGACGTCAGACGAAAACAAATACTCCAACACAGCTCCCTCATAACTCTTTCACAAAATAAATAATTTGATTGGTCTCAAGCAGGTGTCTCGTACCCTCTAGCCCAATCAGTATCTGTGTGCTCACAAGGAGACATCAGATACAAACTCTCTGCCGTTCTTGCTGCTCTCACACAGAGACCAAGAAGAAGGAGGTGGACAGAAGAGTGAAGAAACACACACACAAAACACAAACAAGCATAGGGACAGGAGCACAACACTCTACCCTTCTAGTTTGTGCATTTATCTGCATTATCTCACACATACGTCAGAGTATTTTTGCAACTATCTGATCGTTTTCTAAAGGTAGGTCTGAGAACCTATCCGACCGACTGTCGACTTCTCAAGGAGAGCTTTTCTAGCTTCTCTATTACTATTTGTGTGTAGGTCCAAGTGCCTCATACTAGATACAATATAGAAAAGAAGGAGGAGAAAGTAATCTGAGTAAGGAGAACAAGAAATCGGAGAAAGTCTCAAATACTATTTTTCTCAAACAAAAACAAACATACAAACAGTGTTTCATAGAGGACAGGGAATCTTATCCTACCCTCTCTATTAGTTTCTCTCTTCACTAGTCAATCGACTGAAGGAGGAACAGAACACAAACAAACAAAAACCAAACATAGGAGCTGACACTGTCCTCCTGTTGATCACTACTACGACATCATGTCGACAGAGACCGCCGAAGTGAGTGAATTCTCGGAGGCAGATCAAAGAAGAGAAGAAGAAGAAGCAGGAAAAGGAGGAGGAGGAAGAGGATTGAATGAAGGAGGAGGAGGAGGATTGAATGAAGGAGGAGGAGGAGATGAAGGAGTAGGAGGAGGAGTAGAAGAGGGCTGGGATGATGAAGGAAGATATGGAGGAGACGAAGATGAAGGAGGATTTGAACAAGAAGAGACGGGAGGAGGAGGAGCATATGGTAATCCCTTACCACCTGCCTACACGGGAGGAGGACGAAAAATGATCGACTTGATTCATAGTGATGGAGAGGAGATCACAGTTGAGGAACAACAGTGGGTGCAAGACCACTATGACCTCACTAAAGAAGAGTTTGATAACAAGATGGGGGTAGAGAAGGACACCTATGTGTGGATCCCTCAGGATCAAAGAAGAGAGAAAAGTCGTGCTAAAAAGGATGTCTATATCCTATTATCAAACACAGCACAGCTCCTCTGCAAACTGGTCTCTGATCCAGAAGAGAGAAAGAAGATACAGCATATCAAGTTTGGGGACACACACACCCACCTTGAATTACTCGATGCTATCTTTGGGGTGTACACTCAAACCCTAATTTGGGAACGTACATACGGCCCACGATGTGAGGGTTACCTCCAGTACACAAACCCAAGAGCAACTGCCAGATTCCTCGCGACTGGTCAGGAGGCAGTCGATGTAACAAAAATGAAGACCAATCTGGGTTCGAAAAACTCGAGTGGCATATTTCATTTTTTTACAATGGAAATAAAGGCCTTGGAGGAGGGGAAGGCAGAGATGGAAAAAAGCATTAAGGCAGCAGGAGTGATTGATGAGTTAGAGAAGACCGACAGAGTTCTGACCAAGATCAGACTGTTGATGGGTGCGTTACTGCATAAGGAGGCATGGAAGAGATGGATTCCTACCAAGGATCACTCTGTCCTTAAATCACTTAGTAACGCACCACCGGTCGCCAACAAAGCAGGTGTTGACCAATATGTGGAGAAATATAATTTTCTCAGATCTGCTTCTGAATTGGTGGCCTTTATCACTCATGCTCAAAAGCTGGTGATATCTGAGAAGAAGAATGCGAAAGAGAATGAGGAGTTCGAGAAGACGATGAGACTGGAAAGAATGAAAGCAAAAGTGAGTGGTGCAAAGACACACCCTCCGACATATTTGACCCCACCAGCTCCTGCCCCACCAGCCCCTGCACCCCCGGGCTCAACTACTGGTGGTCACAAACACGGAGAAAGAGGACAGACAAAATATCATAAATGCCTTCAAGGGGAAGAAAGGAGGAGTGGCAAGTCTCATGCTATATGCCAAGACGAGCTCAGACAAAGACTCTGATGCTTCGCTTTTGAGCAAGCTCAAAGAGATCAATGCCTGCATGAAGGCTTTTCCTTGCGACGAAACGCAGGAATACGAGGCCCTTGTTACTGTTTTTGACCAATCTCTAGTCTCGGAGGGATTTGATCTGACACAGTACAAGTTTTTGAGAAAGAAGGAGGAGATTAAGAGAAACAATGCAACAGGCCTAGATGCTCAGTGTGAACTGGCGGTGGCCACACTCATTTCATATTTTCAATCTCATGGATACCAGCATCTCTGCACTGGTACTCTCATAGGATTTGAAATCTTTGAGACAGTGGCGATGAGTTTGAGGAGTGCTGTTGGCTTGGCGGCGACCCTTACGGAGGTAGTTTCCTCCTATGGGCTATTCTATGGCCGCAAGTCGATCATCCTCTATTTCTTTTCGGCGTTACACACAGTTAACCTGAGTAAGCTTACTCAGCTCATACAACAATGCTCGACGTTTAGCTCAGTGAAGTCCAAGAACTTCCTCGAGACACACGTGTTCGAAAATACGGTTCAAAGCGTTGCTCCGTCAGCACTGTTTCAAGAAGTGATGAGTGCATGCTCAAACATGGACTCGCTCACGGAGGCACATACGGCACAGGCAGGCGGTGTACCTGTTGGCGCACAAGCCACGTACACAAACAGAGTTGCCGGTCGGAAGAGACAGAGAGAGCCAGACCTGAAGACCGCATGTTGGAGGTGGTTCGCGGGCTTGCAGTGTAAGGCACAGATGGAGAACAGAGACTGCTCTTTCAATCATGATAGGCAGAACCCAACAGCAAGGGCAAATTTTCTGAGCAGGACGGAAGGCAAGGAACCGGGCCTTTTCAATATGCTTCAGATTGCCGCTGTGAACGAAGGTTGGTATGCCAATATGTGTGATGATGAGGAGTTACGAGAGGCAATCATTACCTACATGAAGAGGATGAAGGAGAAGAAGGAGGAAAGGGAGAGACAAAAGAACTTAAAGGCCTCTCAAAGAGGACGAGAAGGAGGAGCAGGAGCAGGAGGACGAGGAGGAGGAGGAGGAGGAGGACGAGGACGAGGAACATGGAGAGGAGCCTCGAGGTGGCAGGGAACCCCTCAGAGAGGAAGAGGAGGAGGTCGGGGATATATCCCTTATGGAAGGAGAGCTGTTCGAGCTCCAGCCCCCCCACCCAGAGGAGGAGGAGGCTCGTGGGCAAGGCAAGCTCCAACCCAAATTTCGGTCGAGCTCAGGCCTACAACACTGCCTCGGAGACCGATACGTCATCCTACCCGGACACTACTCAAGGTAATCGTTTCGAGGTGGTGGAATGACTGGAGGGGGAAGAAGAGAGGAAGGAGAAGACTGTGAAGTTTAACCCTAAAGTCACAGTGCTTTCTAATGCTGTTGTGCAGACTGGGCCAACGCTTCCTCTATGTGAAAACAAAGATGTGGGTACACAGAGACTGCAGCCCCAAGGTAGTCTCATACCCGTTCATACAGCACGGTTACTAATGATAACTTATGCAAATAGGAAGGCGAGACTTGCGATGGAGGCGAGGAGGCCAATGGCAGACGTATCGCCTCGGCCAAGCAAACAACCACGAACAGACTCAATGTCTACGGTCGCGGCGGGTGGCGAGCAAAAAGACAATGTGTGTACTCAAGTACCACAAGACAATGTTGCTCAAATAGTAAACGCACCAGTAGCGCAGAATAATAACAATGTTAATGAGGTGAAGCAGGAGGAGAAGAAGGAGGAGTTGAAAAACTTAAAGACAAGACTCCAAAATTTGGAACGTAAAGTTCTTGTTCTCGCAGCCAATATACACAGGCCCGATGCTCTGTGTTATACGGAACTTTATTGTGAAACATTGAAGACAATATTAAAAGTTGGTACGATGGCGAATATTAATATTGTCGGCAGGAAGTTTTTAAATCGATACCGGGACTGGGTGGACGGAAATATGAAAAAGTCAACGGGCACTCTCAAAGGAGTGAGCAGCCGGACGGATATCACGGGAATCATCACACTGACCTTTAAATTGAAATCCGCACGAGTATACCGCATGGACCTTTATGTCGTCCCCGGTTACCACGGGTCAATATTACTATCGTATGACCAATTGGTTACGATGGGGGCTGTGATTGATTGCGCCGCACGGCGAGTGATATATGGAGTAAAAAGAGGAGAAGAGAACGATATTGATCCCTTCAACGCTACTGACTCTTATGAGGCTTATGAGCTGAGTCTAGCGACGGATCACAAAAAGATAGCCATCGCACATGAGGCACTTGAGGTGTACGTTCACCCCCATGTCGTAAGACCGGATGAACTGTCCTGGACCGACAATTGGGAATCCCAAGTGTGCACTGTCACAGTTCCGACATGCCATTGGGACAAAAAGTCTATTGATGACTTAATCGAGAAGCGAAAGGAGGAGATTATATGTGTCGCACAAAGAAGCCCGTCGTTGGCGAGATTCGCGGAAGGAGTAGGAACAGATGTCCATATTACTAACGGATACTGTTTCCATGCGAAAGTAGGAGAAGAAAAAAGGGAGGCGTTTGTACCAAGGAGAACGGGGCGAATCCCGGATACTCCACCAGAAACTATTAAAAGTTTTATTACTGATTTCTGGGGTGACGAGCCCACGTGGCCGCGTTCACTGTCTGAAGTGAAGAAATGCTTACAGACTTTATTCGAAAATAATAAGCCGTATACTATTATCCTGCCATATAATGAGAAGGCGATATGGGCGCAGGAAATAAGGGACCTGCTTATTGATCATCCTATACCGGTACCCTCTCGCAAGCAACAGCTAGTGGTGGCTTGTCGTATGGGAACTCGTGAGCAGAGCAGTGCATACAAGCGGAAGCTCAGAGACCTCGACAAGTTGAAATTGATACCGCAAGCATTCACATGCTTTGATGGCTTTTACACCCGTAAAGCTCCTTTGCAATACGCGAGACTCATTGACATGCTGGTGGAGCTCGGTAAAGATGATGAGCCGGACACGGTCACGTATGAAAAGACGGGCCTAGATGATGTCTCGGAAGAGGACTTAGGCTTGGAGGAGGACAGAGAACCCCTCAAGCAACATAAGCAGATGTCTGATAAAGATTTTCAAGAGGCGGCGCGGAAAATATTGGAAGAAGGAGTAGGCACGGAGAAGGAGAAGGAGCTTTTAAAAGCCAAATTAGAGGCGAGCAAGGAAATTTTTGACCCTCCACATGCAGGTGGTGTCAAGCCTGAAGATTTCACTGCGGTTATTTGCAAAATACCGGGTGCGGAGCCGTCACGGGCACCACGAAGGGCGAATTTGAGTATACATGAGGCGAAAATAGCGGAGGAGCTAGCAAGACAGCTGCTCAATGAGGACTTTATTGAGAGATCAACATCTCCAATAGTCTCACAACCGAGAATAGTGCCGAAGCCAGGAGGAGAATGGCGCCTGACAGTTAACTATGCTCGTGTTAACAAGGTGCTGGAGGAAGAGAGAAATCCTCTCCCGACATTAGAAGAAGGAAGGAGAGTACTGCGGAATGCAAAATTCTATTCGGTCATTGACCTTAAGAATGGCTTCTGGCAGATACCACTGGAGGAAAAGTCCAGATGGCTGACGGCGTTTGTGGTGGGTATGGAAATATACCAATGGAAAGTGCTTCCGATGGGCCTCAAGCAAGCCCCAGGACTTTTCCAGAAGGCGATGCAGAAGATGTTGAGCAGTCAGTACGATGATTTGTCTGACGGTGGCTTTATGAGAAGGCGGGGACAGAAGGCGGGAGAATATGCATTTTGCTATATCGATGACATTATCGTATACTCTAACACAATGGAGGAGCATATCGATCATTTGTCCGATATATTCAGGCGCATCGGAGCTTTGGCCTGAAGTGCAATCTAAAGAAGTGTCAACTTGCCAAGACGAGTGTGACATACTTAGGGTACGAGATCTCCCATAATCGAGTCTCGATATCCAAAGAGAAGAGGGAGGAAATTATGAATCGACCGATACCGAAGAACCGCACTGAATTGCACTCATTCCTTGCGATGGCGCAATACTATAGCCAGTTTATACCCGATTGGGGTGCAACACGGGCTAAAGTGGAGAAAATGATAGATTTTGGAGACTTTGAGAAGTGGGACGAAGAGGCTTTGCAAGCGTTTCATGCGCTCAAAGATCTCATTTACAAAGACCCGAAAGACGGAGGACTGGTGTTAACGATGCCTGACTTTACGAAACAATTCGTAGTCGATACAGACGCATCTAAGTTTGCGATTGGGGCTGTATTACAACAAGAGGATGAGGAGAAGAAATTACGCCCAATCATGTTTATTAGTAGGAAGTTGTGTGCGGCCGAGAGAAACTATTGCACAAGGCAAAGAGAGGCGTTGGCGGTAGTATGGGCCCTCAAGAGGCTCAGAGAGTATTTGTGGGGAGGACCTCAATTTACTGTCAGAACTGATCACCATAACCTGCTATGGTTGATGAATCATGAACAGACTGGACGGCTGGCGCGGTGGCAAGCGTTCTTGTCTTGTTTCGATTTTACAATGGTCCATCTACCGGGAAAGCGAAATGTGGTCGCTGATAGCCTCTCTAGGCTAGAGTTTAACTCAGAAGTATCGGCGTTGGTGTCCACGGTGGAGATGGAAGACTTGTCCACTGACAAGGTGTATGAGGTCAGCCACATTGAGGCGATGGAGATGGTGAGTGGAGTCCGATATGACCGCACAGGTCTACGGTACAGTCCACAAGGCCCGGATCACGGGATATGTTGTGAGCTACATACCCAGGAGGACGCTGAGTGGTCCTATGAGGTATATGAGAATGCGAAGGCGAACATAAGAGAGGAAGAGGAGACGCAGGATGTTTATGCGGAGCCTCCTCAAGAGCGGAGAAGTGACCTAGACGATGACCCGGAAAGAATCGGGATACGGCTAGAAGATGGTACTATCCATATAGCCTCACCTACCGCATGGAGGCAACAACAGGCTCAAAATCCGGAGTTTAAGGAACTCATACAGTTATATCAGAACCCGGATGAGCTGAAGATGACGAAAGCGATCAAATATCAGATGAAGGAGATGGGATGGAGAGATGGTCTACTGTGGTACAAGGGCCTTCACGGTCGCTATGCGTCACAGCCGGACAAATGGACCCTTTGGGTACCGGAGAGTCTGAGACGATTTATATTTGTCGCAGCCCACAATTGCCCACTTTTGACGCATCCGGGTCGACAACGAACTCACATGTTCGTAGCGAGGCGATTCTGGTGGAAGAAGATGAAGGAGGAAATAGACCAGGGGGTGGATGCATGCATCCCGTGCAAGATAAACAAAACACCACTGAAGGCAAATTTCGGCCTGATTGGCGAATTTCCTCTTCATGCGGAGATGTTTGAGTTTATACACATGTGCCAGAATCGAAGGATGGTTACAAATACCTCCTCACGGCTATTGACAGAGCCACCAACTATGTGTGGATCATCCCTGTCAAAGACGTTACCGGCAAGACGACGGCCGAGGCGCTGATCGATAGGATCATCTCACAGATCGGAGTACCAAGAAAGATATGTTCTGATCGAGGCTCGGACTTTAATAACGAGGTCATCGACAAACTATCTAAGTATTACGGGATGAAATGGCAATATGTTACTGCCTATAACCCGCGAGCAAATGGGAAAATCGAGCGGGTACACAGACCCCTCAAAGCCTCGCTAAAGATGTATTGCACGAAGAAGGAGAATCAAAGAGCATGGGTCGAGGCAGCACCATCATTTGCGTTTGCAATGAACTGTCTACCATCTACGGCGTTAGGAGGCTCGAAGAGCTCAATCTCGCCATATCAGTTAGTATATGGGCGTGAGCCTGATATCCCGACTTCGCTCCTTCACCCAAAAGACACTTGGGCGGATGCGGATGAGTTGTTTGGGATGAGACTTAGAGTGAAGATGGAGGCGGAACACATAGTCAGGGCGCATAGAGAGGCGGAGCGCCGAAAGACTGATGCTGAAGGGGTGCGACAAGCGCACTTGGATCAGATCAAGTTCCAGGTCGGGGATATTGTACTATTGTACCATCCTCAAGTCCCGAAGGGAGTCAGCTCTAAGCTGTTCGCTCACTGGAAAGGACCTTATCAGATTATGGAACAGACGGGACCTCTGAATTACAAGATCAGGGGTAGAGGGAAGGTGCAAATTGTGAATGTAAGAAGGCTGATTAAGTATGATCCCTTCTTACTGGAAGATGAATCCGTTGAGGAGGCGTTAAAACGGATGAAGGATGATTTCAAAGAGGTGCCGCCCATCCACAAGGAGGCTGGCATAGACCAAGACGATGCTTATCGGGCACCGATAGCTGAGAAGGAGGAGAGTGAGGTGGACAGCAAGGAGAAGACTGACCGCATAAGCGCGGTGGGGACTCAGTCCAAGTCTCCGCGAGAGCATAGCGGAAAGAAGGAGAAGATCACAGAGGCGCAGCTAAGGAGAGCGCGGAATGATCTTATCAACGACCAACCGAGGAAGGCGATGAGGTCGATGAGATCAAAGGACGTCCACCAGGAGGAGGAGGGAACGGACACTGATCCAAACGCGGGCAACGTTGAGATTGTCCATGAGCGATGGAAGGAAGGCGATGCGATAGCAACCATCGCATGGGTGAAAGATGCTTTCTATCTGATGAGACCAGCGGAACAACATGTCGCTGATGACACTCTCTCAGACTTATACTTGATGCGGGTCGTGGCGGTCCCACGACAGATGCGTGTCACACGGACACTCAAAATATCATCAGCCGCAAAGATAGTACAACCGATACTCCAGTTCTGGAGAAGTATGGACCCGGTTGAGGATCCAAAGGCAAGACATTATCTGCCAGTATATAAAGACGCAAAAAGTCTCGAGACATGGGATGATACAATTACTCCCAGAGACAAGGATTACACTGCGTGGACCATTCAGACACTGCCAAGAGGAGTGCTTGATGTCCCTTTTGAATTATCGTTGGGCGGAATCCCTAATAAGATCTGGGACATTCTCGAACAGTCAAAGTTCGATCTGACTTTTGTTGATGGTCCTCCACCAGGCAAAGAAATCCGCGCCAGACGACGAAGGCAGTGACAAAGAAACTATTTTTCTTTATGTGTCTCAAATAAACTGATTGATTGCCCACGGCGTATCATGATTTGATCATGCATCATCAGTTATCAATATGAATATTAAAAAGACTCAGTGATATAACTTGGCATTCGATCGCAACATACGAGTGCGAAAGGTCGATCGACGATGATACTACACCGTATACGGGGATCGCTAGTGTATTGAGCGATGGTGTTCCCGGGTATGACCCTTTCCAAGTCCTGTGATGATGTTCTCGAAAATGAAATGTTCTCTGAAACTTTCATTAAATTATTTTTTACGATAGATTATATACTGTCGTACCTGAGCACTGTCAATCTCTCCTTGTGTCGGTATATCGCAGGGTCGGGTACATACACCTCGACTTCGGATATAGCTATTAGGACTGCGCCCCCTAATACTATATCATAGGATATCCGCCTTATACAAGGGTATGTCATTAAAAAAGACAATGTACTTACGATCTCCCTGTGAATAATAATAATAATAATAATAATAATAATAATAATAATAATAATAATAATAATAATAATAATAATAAGAAGAAGGAGATCAAGGGGGAATACAGCACCACGTTGCTTGTATTTTTTATTAATAGTACGTTTGTTCTTGACATACTGCCGAAAAAAAAATTGAGGGGAAGGAGTTCAAAATTTACAAGAAAGGCTAGAGAATCCGCTTTGACGTGCCGTATGAGGATATATTTATTTTCTGATTTCTTTCTGCAAATAGAATGCGCTATGGAGTCATGCCACACAGCGCATCGAACCACGGATAGACGCAAAGGTGTATGAGGAAAATGCTATTTCCGTCATAAAATCGGAGGGGGTACTGTAGGCATCACCCCCCGGAT
>WBZZ01005433.1:0-5000 GCA_019918135.1 Paulinella micropora
ATTAAGCATTTTACTATATTAAGACATGGTTTTACCTTCAAAAAATTCTGTTTTGCCCGCTGTGACGTACGCTGGTACGTAGAGGGGGGAGGGGGGGGGGGGTGGGGGGGGGGAATGGGTCGGAGGGAGGACGCTTCACATCAGATTCTGGTGCATTATCAGAGTTAAACAAATTTCTAATTTCAGTTTTTAGAAGAAGCGTTACAGTTTGCAGTTGCCCTAGACAAAAACCATTATGAAAAAGTCGGACCCAGAAAAATTCATTCAAAAAAAATAATCACATACGACCACGTCCACGTCCACGTCCACGTCCACCCGCAGCACGACGTGCGCGGCGACGTCCGCGCAAACGGATTCCTGAGTTACGAATTCTCCAACTTGCGTCGGAGCGATCTGAATCATCTACAATATGGATAGCATCATGTTAAGGAGGAGAAGAACAAGAAGAAGAAGAAGAAGAAGAAGAAGAAGAAGAAGAAGAAGAAGAAGAAGAAGAAGAAGAAGAAGAAAACTAATACCATGCTTTTCTTCCTCTGAACCAGAAGATCGATCAGACGATGAGTCAGCTGATGAACTGGAAGATGAAGTATCAGATAAGTCATCCTCTGAATCTGCCACTGGTTCTGCAGGCTGAGCAGCACCAAGCTCTTCTTCCTCAGGGAACCCACAGTCGCATCGTTCGAAATGGTTCCACGCTTGTTCAATAAGCTCTGCCTTCTTGAACTGTTTCCGATCGGAGTTTTGCGTTGCAACACCATGCATTCTCATCCATGATTTCAATTCGCTAACTACCATCTGCTTGGACGCAAATTGCTTTTTTTCCTCTGACGATCTTAGCAACGTGAGAATTTTCCGCCAAGGCTCAGAAGCATTTCCAAATGCTAAATCCTGCTCCTGCTTTTCTTCGCTAGTAAGCTGTCTTGCACCACGCCATCTCGGGTGAGCTGGAGGACGTCCTTCATTAACAAAATAAGTGCGTGGTAAGGACAGCAGCTCTTCATCGGTCAAACGCGTAAGTGCGTTCATTTTCTCCTGTCGTTCTTGAGGCAACTCCATCCAATTTACAGGTAGCTCGTCGATCAATCGAAATTCTGCTCTCCATTCCTTGCCTTTTGCATCGACACAGGACATATGAGCAGGACGGCCGGGCAGGCCGCCTTCGAAGTAATCTCCATCCACCTCTACTCTGGTCAAATTTCCACCTGCTAACATTTCCTCCACATGTGCTCGCTCATCCGGCCCTAGGTATTTAGTAGCCAAAGCACGAATATCCTTCTTCAGGCGCGGATTGACGAAGTAGCCGACTGGAAGCTTGGGAGGCATGTCGGTCGCTGTCATAAATAGAGAGAGAGATAGATAGATAGAACGAGAGAAAGAGAGAGAGAGATATATATATATATATAGAGAGAGAGAGAGAGAGAGAAAGAGAAAGATAGATAATATTATTACCGGGGCGTCCGATAAACAAATTGATCGGTTCTCCTCTGGGATCATCACGCACTCCATGAAAATCCTGTGCGTCTCCCCAAGTAGCGATCTCTACAGTCGGCAAAGCGTCAGGATCTTTCTTGGTGATTCTATATGCCAAGGGTTTGTTGTAGTTTTTGAAACTCTTGTTCATACACGGGCTAAAATGAGTCATCCAGTCGTAGTTACATCCGAGAACAACCAGCACATGCCTCTTCTTGTGCTGCTTCTTGAATGCAAGAATGAGCTTTAATAACGCTTGAGCGATGTTAGTTGTCAGGAAGGTGCTCTTCCACCCGATATCCATAACTGGAAATTCCTGATCATCTCCATCGTGCCCGTGCCCTGGTGGCTTGCGATGTGACTCTACTTGGAAACGGATTCCTCTGTCAACGACATTGAGCCCAAGGAAACCCAGCATCGCCCACGCGGTGTTATCACCAGCTCCGTCCCACTCAAGATATAATTTCCACGCTTGCATTGTGCGAGGGTTCCAAAGCCAATGTAAAAGTGCGGCAAGCATAGTAATGTTGCTGTTCGCGCCGTGTTCTACCGCGCCTTCAAGGTACGTCAGAATAAAATGCGTATCGGTAGTGTAGCAGGTATTGATTCCAACGCAAAGGCGAAACACAATTTTTCCTTTGAAATCTTTCGCGGCGCGGCGGCAAGATGGGATCTTCACTGGCGGTTTCATATCGGCTGATATGACTGTGGCAGCAAAATCTGCTGGTGCTGCCTTCTTGCGCTGCATGCTGGCAACGCAGCACGCCCTGTGAATTTTGTGATGAAGCCTGCTACGGCGACGCCATTCTTGAGCTTCTACTTCAGTCCTGAAAACCGTTAGAATGATCAGCAGCAAGCTCTGTGCAGATCTCGCATTTTGAGAAATCTCCTTCTGCAAAACAAACCTGTAATAAGTAATGATAACGAAAATATGCATAATACCTCTGACAAACTTGACGTGCGGAAAATCCATGCGCCAAACTTTGTTGATCGTATTGTCTGTCGGAGGATTATTTGGATCAACTCGTTTCGAACAACCAAACCGAAGGCACATATCTTTCCAATTCTCGCGAACATAGTTTTGGACTCCTGCGTCCTGAGCCATTTCTTGCATCCTCCATATTCCGTCGCTGCATATCTCCGGGTAACTCTCCATGAACTTCTCGCAGAGTAATACTGCTACCACATCTTCTGTTTCAGGAACGGTTGAGTAGCTTTTTGTCAAAACCTTCGTGTTATTTGCAAGAAGTTTGTGTGCTCTTGACAAAACTTTATCACCGATCCCGTAGATACGCTGCCAGGCTACTTTGCACACAGCCTCCGTTAAATACATATACTGAAACGATCCAGTTTTTGTTTGAAACGATTCAAGCTGCGAAGCTGCCCAAGAATAAAGCTCACTGAGAGACGATGACGCATTCTTCGCTCTCGTGTAAAGCACATCACGCGTGTCGATAAATGAATAACACTTCCACTTTTTGCAGCAGACAGACTTAACTTCCCTGTCCAAGTCGGCGAAGGTAATCCCCAACAGTTTTTGGAGCGCAGACGGTCTCTGAAGCTTCACTGCACCTTTCGTGCGACTTTTCATCGTGTAGGGGCGCGTTGGATTCTTACGTGGTCTGCTGTAAGGAATTGGTGATAATCTCATGATGTTATACAACAGCTCATTCGATTCCATAAGCTCGTCGAAGTTCAATCGAAGCTCGTTGGATAATTCCGCATCGTCCACGCCGACCAGAGGAGGAAGCAATCCAGGGTTGATAGATGCAGCATCACCGTTTGAATCCGTATCTGAACACTCTTCGTCGACGTTCTACGCAAACAAGATCGCTTATGAACATTAACCAGCATGAACATAGACAGGTAGAGAAAAAAAATTACCATGGAGCCAGTAGGAAGATATAGTCTAGAGCTGCTGCAGCTACTAACATCATATCCTGTAGTGACAGTAGAACTGTCTGACTGTTTCCAGCTGTCGAGGTTAGCATCAACGTCAGGAACACCTGCCTGTAAAAAAGAATCTTCTCAGTAATAATTTTCATTTATTTATTTTTTACCTGTGCATCACTCAAGCTTGATTTTTCTGTGATGACTGTAATGTCCGAGCTTTCCCTGGGCAGAAGCGTGCGGCGACTATCTGAAATTGAGGACACGCTGTCGAGAAGCTTCCTCTTTTTTTTCCGGCGGAATAGATGATGACCTGGAGAGCGGTTGCTTTCCATCAGAACTAATACTGCTGACCGACGCTAAAAGTTCAACCTTTGCTTCATGAAGCAAGGAAATTGACTTAAGTGGAAGCGGATGTTCTTTCTCAGGAACGATGAAACATACATGACCAATGTCAGTCTCGAACAGGAAAACTGGGATTTTAGCTCCTTCCTTGGCAGCCTCTTTCAACCAGACCGGATGTGCATCGCTTGGCAGCGTAGCTATCTCTAGGTCTGGATTAGGTGCATAGCTGAGCAAAATCTCTTGATCTTTCGATATTGCGGTGGTGACAGTCACAATAGGAGTACCCTTGCTGACCTGACATTATTTACAACAATATTTATAGAAAAAATACAACACACGTAACAAAAACTTACATTGCATGGATGTATGTAACAACTAACATAATTTACCTTCACGTTCGGTCGGCAAGTGTCATCGTCGAGCTTGTTGAACCCTTGCGATGAAGAGTTGATGAGATGCATTGCATTCCTGCTCGATTCGTTAATGAATTTAATTGGATGCATCCCTGTTTGCAGGGAACTCCCAATTTTCATAGTGAAATGATCAGAAAATGCAGCATGATCTGCAGCACGCAAAGACTTTCCTCCTGGTTCGAGGAGCCCAAGCTGAAAAGAAGGAGGAAGGTATTTATCAGCAAAGACTCCGTAGCCACCACCACGGTGTGCCACATATATCGGCGCCTTGCTAGCCCTCAGCATGGCATACCTAAAGTTTGAAATACACATGAAAAAAATGGCAGCGCTTCCCGTTAGAGGGAATCACTAAAAAAAAAAAAGGACAGAGAAAGGCTCACTGATAGAAGGCCACACACACTAGCTAGTTATACTAAAGCTAGTATCTATACTCCCCTCTTTAAACTATGCTATATAATAATAATAATAATAATAATAATAATAATAATAATAATAATAATAATAATAATAATAATAATAATAATAATAATAATAATAATAATAATAATAATAATAATAATAACAATAATAACAATAATAATAATAATAATAGATTTATCAGTCAATTGGCCTTTGATCCTGTCGGACATGTGCCTCCATTGGTAGCACGGGGCCGTTCGGTGACGCGGCTCCGCTCCAAAGACTCAATAATAATAATAATAATAATGATAATAATAATAATAATAATAATAATAATAATAATAATAATAATAATAATAATAGTGCTTCTCAGTCAATGGCGAATGCATTTCTGCACATGTGCCTCCATCGTCTCACCCGTGAGGGGAGTACGAAGATTTGACGATAGGCTCTACTGACACCCCCGCAAGGCAGCTCCAAGCA
>WBZZ01005433.1:10000-24756 GCA_019918135.1 Paulinella micropora
TATAAAGCTCCTAGATTAATGTTCTATGCCGTCACTACCTTTATTCCACCGATTGGTGTGGAGACTTTCCTTATGGAATGGAGGACTGGATGCACATGGCCTTTTGGCTCAACAATTGGCAGACGATACATATTATTATTATTATTATTATTATTATTATTATTATTATTATTATTATTATATTGTTATTATTATTATTCGATAGCATAGTTTAGAGAGGGGAGTATAGATACTTAGCTTTAGTATAGTTAGCTAGTGTGTGTGGCCTTCTATCAGTTATCAGTGAGCCTTTCCCTGTTTTTTTTTTTCGAGTATATTTCTTCTAACGGGAAGCGCTGCCATTTTTTTTTAATTTAAACTCTCTTTTTATTATTATTATTATTATTCCTCTTTTGCTGCTGCTTTAATTAGCTTGCTCTTTAAGTTCACATCCGAGGACAACAAACATCGGGAGGGGGCGCTCGCGCTCGACGTTGCACTTACAAAGTACAACAATTTCGAACTGAAGGCGTCCACGCAAGTGGAGACATGTGAGGGTGAAACTTCACCTTGTGCTCCCGGGTCTTTTTCCCTATAAGTATGAAAGATTTTTATAAACTGATTGTTTATTTTTTATTTGCAGGCTCTTCATTGTCTTTCCCATTGGTTGGCGCAAGAAGACTCCTGCGCAAGTCAATCGAGGTACTGTATGTTTTTCAAAATTCACAAGCTGCACATATTTTTTATACTTGGATGTTGCAGGATCGAAGCGCTTCATTTTTGCTGCGCGCGAGGTCGACACTGACGGCGATGGCAAGGCTGACGAAATCCAATATCAGCTCATGGGTTTTTTTGGTTTTAACCTTAAACACTCTTGCATGCTTGATCCGTCGCCGATGGACTTCGAGAAGCAGGTGAAGCCCGCGTGGCTCCTCTACGTCGGTAACCCCACGAACCCGCCTATGATTTGCAACTGGCGGAAGCGGGAGCTTTTGCTTCTGTACGAAGCAAACAAGGTCATTTCTTCTTCT
Organism: Paulinella micropora; assembly: GCA_019918135.1. Classification (NCBI taxonomy): domain Eukaryota; phylum Cercozoa; class Imbricatea; order Euglyphida; family Paulinellidae; genus Paulinella; species Paulinella micropora. The sequence goes on from WBZZ01005433.1 coordinate 11,011, forward strand.
TCTTCTTCTTCTTCTTCTTCTTCTTCTTCTTCTTCTTCTTCCTCTTCTTCTTCCATTTTTCTTTTTCTTCTTCATATACATGTTATTATTCTTTTTCTCCACCAGCTCCATCTTTTTTTTTTTTTTGTTTTTTTTTTTTTTTTTTTGTTTTTGTTTTTGTTTTTTTTGGCATCTTCCTTTTCTTTATTTTGCATATTTACTGCATGCTCGCCTGAAACGTTAGAAGAAGAATCAAAAAAAGGGCCCGACTGAGCCTCGCTCTTCGGGCAGGCCAAAAAAACTGAGATTCGGTAGCAACATTGTATGTAATGAAAAATGAAGGATGTATGTAATATTGTTTGGTTCTTTGTGCAGAATCCATCGACGTCGACGATGTTCCAGACGTTCCAGACGTCCCTGAAGAAGAAGAGACCCCTGAGCCTCCTATGCCTAAGGGGTCCAGCAAGAAAAAGCCAGGTACTAGCAAATTTCATCTTTTTTTGTGTGCTTTTTTTTCAGTGTTTCTAATTTCTGACGTGACTAGGCAAGCCGAAGTCCAAAAAGCCCGCGGTCGACGCTGATGAAGTGGACATGTCGTTGGAGGTATAATCTTTCCTACTCCTTCTTCTTCTTTTTCTTTTTTTTTGTGAGGGGGGGGGCCCCCGGGGGGGGGGGGTCAAAAGGTCTCTTTGGGCGCCGCAGCATATAGTTTAGAGAGGGGAGTATAGCTACTAGCTTTAGTATGGCTAGCTAGTGTGTGTGGCATTCTATCAGTGAGCCTTTCCCTGTCTTTTTTTTTCCGAGTATAATCTCTCTAACGGGAAGCGCTGACATTTTTTTTTTTCAAACTTTATTATTATTATTATTATTATTATTATTAGGGAGTACATAGGCCATCGGTCCCTTTCCATGGGCTGATTGGTATAAAGCTCCTAGAGTAATGTTCTATGCCGTCACTTCCTTTATTCCACCGATTGGTGTGGAGACGTTCCTTATGGAATGGAGGACTGGATGCACATGGCCTTTTGGCTCAGCAATTGGCAGGAGATACACTATTATTATTATTATTATTATTATTATTATTATTATTATTATTATTATTATTATTATTATTTAGGGAGTACATAGGCCATCGGTCCCTTTCCATGGGCTGATTGGTATAAAGCTCCTAGAGTGATGTTCTATGCCGTCACTTCCTTTATTCCACCGATTGGTGTGGAGACTTTCCTTATGGAATGGAGGACTGGATGCACATGGCCTTTTGTCTCAGCAATTGGCAGGAGATATACTATTATTATTATTATTATTATTATTATTATTATTATTATTATTATTATTATTATTATTATTCTTTGTTGTTGTTGTTGTCGTTGCTGTTGGTTTGTTCTGCCACTGCCTTGTTCGCAAGAAATGAACGACTTCTTTCAAAACAACGGCGACCGGTATTGTATTCAGGGTAGTTCGTCCGCCGGCGTGTCGAAAGAAGTCGTTCAGGATCTTGTGAACAAGGCAATGTCAGAACAAGCCGCATCCATTAAGGAAATGCTAGCAGAAGAAAGAAAGTTGAGAGAGGAGGAAAGGAAGAAAAAAGAAGCGCAAGATCGGAAGGAAAAAGAGGCGCAAGAGAAGCGACAACGGGAAGAGGAGAGAAGAAAGAGGAAGAATTCGAAGAAGGAGAAGGAGGAGGAGGAGGAAAGCTCAGAAGAAGAGAACGAGAGAGTGAAGAAGAAGATGAAGAAGAATAACAAGAACAAGAAAAACTATGATGATAATGATAACAACAACAACAACATCAGCAACAACAACAGCAACAACAACAACAACAACAACAAAAATAGTAAGAGCGAGAGAGAAAGCTTGCTGGAGGATCTCATCGCGCGGATGGCAGCTGGCGCTCTGTCTGCTGGTAACTCACCTTCCACCCCCCAACGCGGCACCGGTCTCACCGCTCCCAGCTCACCTAACGCATGGGAGTTTGTTTTAGCATCGCTTGCGCTGACTCGGCGCTAACTTCAAATGCACGCACCAGGTAGTTTGCATAGCTTTCACTTTTCTCCTTCATCTGAAAGATGTTTGAATTTGTTTTGTGTTTTTTTTCTTTGTAGTAGTGTAGTATTAATCGTAATTTTTTGCACTGGCAGGTTTGTTATGGTCGAAAGCGTGATTAAGAACGTTTGTCGCGTGCAAGAGTTAAACAAACTTCTAATTTAGTTAGTATGATATTACGGAGTTAGATTTATTATTTTTTTTAGTAATTAAAGAAATTTTGTTGTAGAATCTATGTATTTTGCGTGGCGACATCGCACTTCTCTTCCTCCCCCGTTCCCCCCTCCCCCCCCCCCCGGGGGGAATTTATTGTAGGTAAAAGCAATGTTTATTATCATAATAAAGTAAAATGCTTAATGTAAACAAAGATAAACAAACTTAAAAGCAAATTCTGCATGTTGGGCATTGTTATCATCATAGATTCATAGTAGCCGGGACTATGAAAAAGGAGAAAGATTACCGTGTCGGACCGGTTCCTGCCCACCTCTGAAGATGAAGTTAAAGTGTATTACAATTAATAAAAACATGTTTTAATATTATTTTTATATGTTCTGCAATCAGTGAATTGATTTCCTTTCATTTCCACACGTTTTCAAAAAAGTCCATATACTTCATGGAAAATTTCGGAAAAAGGGATACCCCCAAGATTGTCGAATGTTTAGTTGTATCATGCTCGCCAAGACCCTCTATTTCCGTCTATTGACCTGCTACAAGACCCATCACGTCGCCCACGCCCTTCCCGTGACTTTCCATCAGAGAGTGAAATGATACGAATACTGAGAGAGAGGGAGGGAAAGGGGGCGAGTGCACAGCAAGTTTTGCTCAAAGATACGGCAAAACCCGGGAAAAATTCTCGCTAAGTTCCGCAAATATCGGGGAAAGAGACAAAGTGTCGAAAAACCCGGTAAGAAGGTAGTTAGTTCAGTTTCACGGAATGATGCTTTTGGCAGGGAATGAGGCAAGGACCGGCGGGACTAGAGCTGAAGGGGGGATTGCATTCGATGAGGCTGTTGAGCATGTAGGATGGACAAGAAAAGGGAAGTCTTGGCCCCCATCGAGGTCCGTCCCCGTTAGACAGAGTAGGAGACCGTGTAGAATCACAAGCACAGCAAGCAAGTGACACACACACATGACACACCTGTGGGTAAGAGCAGTAAAAGAGACACAGAACACGGAAAGGTGATAGGTTTTGAAGACTTTAAGAGAATAAGTGAACAGCTGAATAACCTGTGTATAATAGACGATGAGACAGGAGATATCGTGAGAATGACGAAGAAGGAAGGAGAGGGAGCGGCAGAAGCAGACGGACTGTTGACAGATGTGTTTTGGGCTGTTAACGAAGTATTTCTGAAGCATGCAGCAGGTACACCACTGACCACAAGAGAAACAGTCATAGAGAAAAGAGCAACTAAGAACACTCAAAGTACGAAAGCTAAGGAAAAAGCCAAGTGGGAGTGTGAGTACAGACATAGCGAAGGACATCCAAGACCTGAGAAGACAGAGATAGCTAGGCTGCTATACGCACTGACGAAGGGAGCAGAACCAATAGAAGTGAAAGAGGGATTGTGTTACGACCCGGACGGCAAAGAGAACGAGTGTTACTCAGAACTGTTAGCAATAATAGATTATGATACTCGACTTGGCCAAGAATCACGACAATCAATTTGCACTTTCGATAGTGAGATCGATGCCCCACTTGATGAAGATATGGCATGAGGTAGAAGCGAGGGGGGTTACGCTGAACACATATTTGCGTAAGTTACACTCAGGCGATGCCCACAAGTTCTTCAGTCCGGAACAGGCAGTACAGAGGAAGAAAGAGTTTGATAGGAAGAGGCGGGAAATAGAGGGACACTCAGACCTAGAGGAGGATGATGAGTATGATCCTGAAAACCTAGAACACGCTAGAACCTCTGAAGAGATGAGAGCAGGTATACCCATAAGCTATAGATCGTACTGCGAAGCACGAGAAGAGCTAGACTGGATGCATGAGGAGAGATTCGAGCGAAAAAGGAAGGACAGGCTCCAGAAGAAAGAGAATGAGGAGGACGAGGAGCAGGATCACAACCTCATGGTAGACGACAGCACGACGGGAGGTCGAAAAGAAAAGATGATAGTACAGGACAGTGGATCGTCAAGAGACATAGCCTGTACACCACACATCTTGCGCAACATTCGAGAGATCATAGAACCCGTCAGCTTATTCACAGGAAACGGAAAGAGTACAGTGAGAGACATGGGGGAAGCACGATTGACAAGAATCGATGGATCGGGAAAGCCGGTTTTGGTAAAGAAAGATATGTTGTTAGACACTAGGGTACCGGTTAACATCACGTCCACAGGAAACATGGACCACAACCACCATCGGTCTATCATTCACCAGAACGGACAACTACTAATTCTCAAACACCCCATAAGGATAAAAGAAAGTGACGTGATCGTGAGGGGAAGACTTGCATCTGGCATGCTCTACCGCTGGGACAATGAAAAGGATAAGCCCCTCAACATAAACGACGACAGAGTAGCAGTCCTTCCGAACCGGAAGGCTTACGAGACCACGGGCAATGGTTCTTGCCGGAATAGAAGGAGGTGTGCGCAGAGGGTGGGCAATCCCATGAAGCACTTGACCACACTCTAGTCCCAATAACTAGTCAATACAAGCGTCCAAGTATTACTATTCCGTTATTAAATGTCAAGTGTTATCAATTCACTATGCAGTGTTGTTACTTTTTAATTCTGAGTACAAACAGTGCTGCTTGAGCACTAGAACTACGATCCCTATCCGTTCCATCTATTGCTATCCGTTCTATAATTGTTTGGTCTACATATGTCCCGACGGAGACTAACTCTATTCTAGATAAAGCGAGAATGTCTGGAAAGGAAGAATTGTAGATTGTGCCACTGTAAGTTGCACATCCTTTCCGTACTTGTAAAGAAATATGGTAATATAAAGGCAAATGGCAAGGAGGGCCGGCAGAGAATATATTTACGTGAATTTGCCATCAAGGACAAATCCGGTAACGGATATTCTCAAGTAACGGTATTTCTCCGACGCTCCCCCTCAAAGAACGTAAATTAATCTGCCTTGTCTGCTGAACTTTGGAATAATTTATTATTATGTCCGCACCAAGGACCTTATGATTATAATAACAATAAACATGTCTAAGCCCTATCACACACGTTGGCGGTGAAAATCCAGACCCTGATTGGTCACGACTACTTACCCTCACTCTCTCTGAGAAGTATGTCGGATGTGGCTACCCGGCTTACCGCGGCATGCCTGTATCGGTTAGATTACAAGCAAGGCTGGCGTCCCATGGTATAGCTAGGCCTCTCCGACGAGAAAAAGATTATTTTCCTACTCTCACCTTTCCTCTCGATTGCTTAAAGGCAAAAAGTCCCGCCCATCCCGGCTGAATACTTGTGAAGAAAATCATGCATCGGAAATTATGAACATATAATCAAAAGATAGTAAGTCAACGAGACTTAATAAATGTTGATCCGGTAATATGAGTTACGGTGAAACTTAATTATTTTGCTATCCCTGATGAATATATGATCAACATAATATCCATATATATAAAGTATAGACATGGACATCACATAACGATACATAAAAAGTGGGATTAAATATTACAATAGAAGTTATGAAGGCAAATACATATATAATATGAAATATGAAATATAATCATGTAAAATTAACGCAGTAGTCATAGAACAACGAGTTCTAAGAGAAAATACAGTTTATTTAGTATAAGATATAAATGCGACTTAGCAAAAACAAAACGTCAGCATTTCCCCTGCAAGCGGTACCTTTCGGAAAACAACATGTGAAAACATTATATTTCGAAGGGTCAGAGCCGGCGGAACGCGAGGTTTTCGATGCGCTAAGCTTGCCGGGCGCGTTGTCTACGAATCCGCATCCAACATTGTCCACTACTACTAGGGTCCTTTCCCTTGAACTTTGTCTTGCGCTCTGGGCCTGTCTCTTGCTCAACTACCTAAAGATCCTATCAACGAGAAAAGGGGGTAGCGCAAAGCAAAAACACTCCAAAAGCAAAAACAAACATGGTGGCGAGTCCGGACAACCTATAATAGCGCTTTTGGGCACAAAATTTCTAAGAGCCGAGGGCTGCTTAGTGACTTTGTCCCCAGAAGCGCTCCGTCACGCGTTGACGCCGCCCACTTCCAATTCAGCCGAACGCAGCGCGAAATACAACCTAAACAACTGGGGTAGATAAAAAATAGCGAGGCTGACCCTTGTAATAGATAAAACAAGACCGATTTTGAGTAATTACACTCATTGCCGGTCCCCGGTTCCTTGACTTAGCCAAAGGCATTATCCCCCTGCTATGGCTATAGCTCGACTATCAGTCCGTGAGCGCTATCTTTCTAAGCGCTTCCGAATCCAATGCGGGGCAAAGCACGTCTAACAACGCGTCTGCTTGATCCTTGGGCAAATACTTAGTCAATACGTCTCCTAACTGCCCTTTGGTACCTACTTTCCTGAACATTGCTATACCTTCCTGTTCTAACTCGTGCAGGTAGTGTTCTTCCAAAGGCAAATGCTTAGTGCATGGTCCGGCTAACCCGCGTTGTGCAGCTAGTATGGTTTGGGCATTATCCTCATGAACGTCGAATGGTTTAGCCTCCGGGATGCCTAATTCATCTCGCATGTTGCAAACGGACATAGCTTCCCTTAGGGCTTCGTTCGCTGCGAAAATTTCCGCATCGTTCGAAGAAAGTGCTACCTTTGACTGTCTTTTGGACAACCAAGCTACGGGATCTCCTCCTACCAAGACTACATACCCAGTACGAGATTTCCCCGTCTTTAGATTAACCCTGTGAGCCGCATCGGGCCAAACTGTCATTGGTCCTACGGGTCCTGCCTTACCTACTGCACTAGGCTCCTTCTTACTGAACCTAAGTACTCTATCGTTTTTCAGGTATCGGATGATCTTCCCTAACTTGGCATAAGTCTTTCCCACATCTACTGTCTGCATTACACTAGCAGAATTGAGCGCTTCCTCTATATCCGGCCTCGTCATCTTAGCCAAAAAGAGTAAACTCCCAACTATCTGTGAAATCGAAAATTGTCTAAGTCTAGCTTGCGAATCCATCGGCATCGGGTCTGTTTTTGATCCTGGTGTTGCGCTAGGTTTGCATTGATCATACCCGTAAAATTTTACAACTTTTCGAGCGTAACTTTGCTGATTTAGAATTATTTCGGACTTGGTCTGAATTATTTCCATACCCTTGAATTCTTTGGCCAAACCGAGTTTTTTGATGGGGAAATTCATCTCCAGTTTCTCGCAAAAACGATCATAGGCTAATTTGTTAGGCGCCATGAATATGAGGTCATCAACATGAAAACACCTACAATTCCGTCACCTAATTTCACTCCCTTCTCCGAAAACATACAAGGGTCGGATTTGAGCGTGATAAAGCTTGACTGTCTCAAAAGTCCAGAAAATATGTCATACCAGCGTTTCCCTGCCTGGAGCGCTCCGTACAACGCCTTGACTACTTTCCATATCTTCCCTACTCTCCCTATCACGGATGCTCCATGCGGTGGGCGAGCGTAAATGGCGTCAATGATGTCAGCATTAAGATAAGCATTTTTAAAGTCTACTCCATACAATCTCCTACCATAGCTAACTGTCAACTTGCAAAGAAGCAAAACTGAACGGTGATTCGCACATGGTACATAGAGCTGTTCGGGGTAGTAGCTTATTCCCGGTTGCAATCGATTTCTCCTCAAGGATAAACGCGACTTGACGAACCTAAGTCCATCCTGGTCCGTTTTGGCCCTGTCCACCCAAGTTAACCCTACTATCTTAACTCCTGCTTTTCTGGCTTCGCTTTCATCTACCCATTGGTAGGTCTTGAACTCTGCTATCGAACGCAACTCTTTATCTATCCCTGCTTGTAGATCTTTGAGTGTCATGCCTTCAATTGCTAAGTCTGGTGGCAAATGTATAAAACATCCATTCACTCACTTTGTCATGTGAGATGCAATCATCCATGTCATACATAGTGGTAACATGATGTGTAGAGATGCGGGTTAAATCTACTTGCTTCCTCACCCTTTTACCGCTGACTATGTTCGCTTCTGACATTTTGTCGCTTTGCTCCCAAGTTAATCCCTTGGCTGGGGCCTTATCCTCTATATACTTCGATGTGGGATCAAGTTGGGCGCTAGGGCTATTCATATCTATAGGCAAGGGCCCTATACTAATGCGCTCATCTAATTGCTCCCCCTGGACTGCTTCAACCTCGCAAGGTTCCTGTTCAGTCTCTATCTTGGCCTCTACCTTATCCTCTACCTCGCTGTCTACATGCGGTGAAGTGGTGGGACTGTGTGGGAATGGTGCAACTGAAAGGTCAGTGGAACTGGGCTCGAAATTGTCTACCTGGCTAGTTCCTACGGCTATCCCAGTGTCTATGAGCCCCTGTGTTGTGCTTGTGTCATTTTCATCGTCGATTTCTGGCTGTGTGTCTCCCCCTCAGTTGCATCTTCCCATACTGCTTTAGGTTCAATTGACTCCCCTACCCTACTGAGATCAAAACGGACATTTCTGACTCCTGATAATACCTTGTGTCCGTCCCAAACTCTGTACAAATCGCGATGCATATCGTATCCAACTAACTTTACTGCAATTGGTGCAATGGCGGTGCCCGTTTGAACAGTAACTGATAAGGGGACATGCCCTTATGCTATCCTTTAGTTAAAGGCAAAATATTATATAATACAGTGGCTGTATGCTCCATTTCTGCCCAGAAGTTAGGCGGAAATCGAGCATGCTGCCTAAGTGCGCGAGCAGGCCCCCCCGTCACCCCATTCATTCTCTCAGCTCTCGCGTTGCCATCTTTATCTGCTGTGGCTGCATCTTTCCATATAATATCATTATATTTCTCACTAATCTCTCTTGGGGCAGTGAACTCCTGATCGCAAACTATGACTTTAACTTATTTTTCTGTCTGTCTCTCTATGAATGCTATCGCTTTATGTATACAAGATACGAACTCATTCTTGTGTCGCAAATAGAAATCTAATGCGTACCCCGAGAAATCATCCATAACCGTAAATTTATATCTTCTCCCAGGCTCTCTGGACATTACTCTCCATGGGCCTTGTGTATCGCAGTGCAACATCTCTCCCACTTTCTCTGCTCTAGGCAAATGATTAGCGGCAAAACGAGGCAACACGCTAGCTTTAGCAATCATGCATGGCTCACACATTCTGCACTCTTCTCTCGCACTCTCTACTGTACCATCTCTACCTATTAACTTAAACCTATGGCGTCTGCAAAAGCTTTGGTTCTCTTCCAACTCACATGTCCCGCCATGGCATGAACTATACTAACTGGCAGTGCTCTCACTCTCTTGACCTTAGATGGGTACTTTACAAACAAAACAGCATTCTTTATTATTATATTAGATGATTTATTGCTCATTTTACTCTCTCTTGCTGATGTTATGGTCCCTTTTGTGTATGTGAGTGTGGGCTTTATGCTTGGGTTCTCCCACCCTGTTGCACCGCCTCTCTCTCTCTTTCTGGCACTCCCTTTGGGATGAAACGACGATTGGGGTCTAGTTTACTATCTTTACTTCCATCCCATCTATAAAGCTTTCGTCAGTCTCCCCCTGACCAGGATGTCCTTTTCCTTCACCGGCAGTGCCCCTTCAATATGAACATCTGTCCATTTTGATGGAGTACTGGCCGGTGATGGAAATGGTCCATCGGTCCCTTAGGAGCAACGTTGATGGGCATGTGAGGATCATAGAAGGCTTTCTTACATATTCTATGTATGTTTCCCCCTCCATCTGTCCTCGACACACACATCATCCCTGCCTCGTCTATCACTCGTGTTCCATTCCCTGTACTGAATGTAACTTTCGCGATCTTCTTCATATCTTTCATCATCGTTTCGTCATGACAGGCAAACTGTGTCGCCCCACTGTTTTGGTACACATGTTTACTTTTTGCTAGTCTACTATGTGCCATGACTGTGGTGGTGTAAACATTTTTCTTTGACTTTTTCTTCTTGTCTTTCTTCTTCTTCTTCTTCTTCATCTTCTTTTCTTTTTCTTCTTCTTCGTCTTCTTCTGACTCTGACCCAGAGGACTCTGATGGCTCAGACGACATCATTTCTGGTACGTCGTCTGAGTCATCAGGATCGTAGTCTATATCTGGCATGTCTGTCTGTATCTGTCCTTTCAACTCGTCCTGCAAACTCGTGATCACTGCTCTCACCTGTCTATCCAACTGTGTAATCCTCTCTCTTGATGCTCCTGTGATCAACTCTTGAGGGACTGTCACCTCTACGAACTTACCTGAAGGGTCTAATCTAACCTCTATCTCATCGTTCGTTGTGTTCGGTGTGATTGGAGTGATTGGAGTGATTGGTGTGAACGGTGTGTGTTTGCTGTCGCTTTGAATGGAATAAGGACTGGGGCTGTTGCGTGTGTTGTGAGTCACTGTTACTAACTCTATGGCTCGCATCACATCTGTGAGGTATTCGTTTATCATTCCACCTACCTCAATCACCCTCCTCTCGTCCCATACTCCCCCTGATCTCTTGATCTCTCTCGCTGTGTGCATTCCTATGCTCAAGACTAGTCTGTGAGGTGAGATAAGCTCATGCTGTGTCTCTGAGGGTGTGGGTGAGGTAATACTTACCTTTTCCTCATCCACAGGGACGCTGAGAGCAGACCTTGTGCGCGGAGGCGATTGTTGAGCAGACTGGGAAGTTTCCAAGCCGGCATGACCGGTCTGTTGTGACAAACCTACAAGACTCCATGTAAGTCTAGTGTAGCTGAGGGGGTGGGATTACTAACCCAAGGTGGGGGTTGGTAATTCCAATCCTCTCCTTCAGCTACACAGCGTAAATTTCCGAACATGTCCAGAAATTCTTTCGCTATTTCACGTAACTTTGCCTCGTTAGGATAGTTTACGACAGCTGGTGGCCTGTTGGCTGGCTCTTGTACTAAGTCGATAAAGGGATACAATGCACTTTGGCCTGCATGGTATCCACAATAATCGTCGTAGTACAATCTGTCAGCTATACGTTGTGGAGAACCGAACAAGTGACCACCCAACCGAACTTTACACGGTTTTCCCTGAGAGGTTTTCCCGAGACATTGCTTAGTGCTTGCAATTCTTTCAGCTGGTTTGGTCTCTTTTGTTGGTTTGTTTGTTGTTGTTTGTTGTTGTCTGAGTCACTTTCTTCTTTGTGCTCTTCTTTGTCTGTTCGTCTTGTGGACGTGGAGTGTTGGGGTGTGATGGTGGTGCTACACCTAACTGCTTCCCTACCAATGTTTTGGTAACACTCGCGTCTTTGTTTGTTATTTGTTTGGTCTTGTTCTTGTTCTCTTTCTTTGTGGGTGGAGGCATAAGCAAAGACGGCACATTTGCATTGCGCAAGTGAGGCAGTGAGATTGTTCTTGACAGACTAGACCTATCGACTCCAGCAATAGGTGTGCGTGACTTGTCTTCGTTGTTGTGTGGCGATGTGAGTGGAGCAGGCAAAAGTATGACAGAGGGTGGGACTGTTGCATCACTCTCTGCATTACTCTCTTCATCACTTTTGTCATCTATCTCCCCACCACCATGCAACACAAACACTGTTCCTTCAAACAAGTCTGCATCTTCCTCTCATTCTTCTTCCTCACCTACATCCTCCTGAACATCGCTACATCTAAAGCTATGTCATCGAGAACTGTAATCCTTTCTTCCAACGGAGTATCTTTCCCGCTATCCTCACCTTGCGCCAAAACCATTGTTTTGGCTCTGGGACATTGAGCACGATTGTGTTTCTTACCTGTGCACCGGTTGCAAGGCAACTTCGGGCAAGTCGCACGCCAGTGGTCCTTCGCCCCGCACTTGTAGCAACCTTGCTTGTCTTCCTCACTCTCGCTCTCTTTTCAAACAAAAGTACGTATACCTTGAGCCGGTCTGCGAGTGAGGGTTGAGGTGTCTGGTTTGTGTGTTATCTGTCTAGTGTGGTTGCTTCGAGATTCCGGACCTGCATTCAGACGGAAATTTTGCCTTGACGGATGACTCTCTCTACCTCACGGTGGTTGAGTCGGTCCTCTCGACCGAGTTGGTAAACCATCGTGTCTAGCCCTGCGAATACCGTATGCTTCTTGAATTTCATTAGCAAGAACGACGAGAAGAACTCATCCGGAATTTCCCCTCCATAGTCCCTCTGAATACACTCTTCCAAGTATCTATTTCTATCTAACCACAGCTCAATGTCCCCTCTTGGATATGAGGAGATGAACACGAGCATGCGTTTGATCATACCTGCAGCGTTGGCTCCTCCATACCGGCGCTTTACGAGCACCATCATTCTTATAGGATTGCCATCAGTCACAATCATACATAGTGCAATGAGGGTGGGATGCTTGAAGGCAACTGACACGTAAAGGCTTAGCTTGCGCATTACCTTGGCGTGCTCCTTGCGTTCTTTCAGCTTGCGTCTCCTCGCTCTTCTTTGACCTACTTCTTGCATTAGGTCGTATGCGTGCATCTTGGCTCTCTTTTGCTTATAGGCCTCAGCGTCCGTAGATTTCTTACCCGTATCTGGGGATGGTGTTTTAGACTTTTGTTTTTCACGATCTACTGAGTCACCATCGCTGGTGTCTGACTCCGTGCTGTACTGTTCATCAACACTAAAAGCTGACTCATCCCATGGATATTTTTCTTCCGCTCTCTCTGGGTGTTTAGCTATGAAACTGACTATGTCTCCTAGCTGTGAACTCTCAGAGGTTGCAACCATCTTGAACGTGAATTCCCAAGTTTGAAACCGATCTTCGAAGACCTGTTCAAGCTCGGGAATGCTGCTCAGATGCGTTTTCTTGCCAGTCTTCTCGCGAGCAAGGCTCATTAACAGACAGAGTAGCAGTCCTTCCGAACCGGAAGGCTTACTAGATCACGGGCAATGCTTCTTGCCGGAATAAAAGGAGGTGTGCGCAGAGGGTGGGCAATGCCATGAAGCACTTGACCACACTCTAGTCCCAATAACTAGTCAATACAAGCGTCCAAGTATTACTATTCCGTTATTAAATGTCAAGTGTTATCAATTCACTTATGCAGTGTTGTTACTTTTTAATTCTGAGTACAAACAGTGCTGCTTGAGCACTAGAACTACGATCCCTATCCGTTCCATCTATTGCTATCCGTTCTATAATTGGTTGGTCTACATATGTCCGACGGAGACCAACTCTATTCTAGATAAAGCGAGAATGGTCTGGAAAGGAAGAATTGTAGATTGTGCCACTGTAAGTTGCACATCCTTTCCGTACTTGTAAAGAAATATGGTAATATAAAGGCAAATGGCAAGGAGGGCCGGCAGAGAATACATTTACGTGAATTTGCCATAAAGAACAAATCCGGTAACTGATATTTTCAAGTAACGGTATTTCTCCGACGAACGAGCGTTACAACCCCAAAGTGAAAGAGAGAAAGAAGAAGACGGGGTAAGCGGGGCGGCCTGGATAATCCGGCTTCTCCTGGAGCTATCGCGGCCCGGCTCGAGACATCTTCCTCGCACGCCACCGCTTGCCCGTCCTCACTCGCCTCTCCCTCTCACCCCACCGCTCAACCTCCACGCGGACGGGCGATCCGCTTTCCAGCAAACTTCACGAAGGGGTGCAAGATCCTCTGGGCTTTACCGGTACTAAAGGGTGGACAAACAGAGCCAGGACAGTGAGTGG
>WBZZ01005434.1:0-40000 GCA_019918135.1 Paulinella micropora
GGTCGTAGCGGTAGCACCAGTGGAAATAGAACTCTCATCATTGCCATAGAATGAAGAGCGGTTGGTTTCAGCCCACACAATCCGCATATCCAAATTTCATTAAATCCAATAGTCTTATCCAGTTCAAAAATAGTGCCAAACAGCATACCCAAAGGAAACTTAACATTAATAACAGGGGTGGCGGTATTATCAGCCCCTCTTTCAAAATACTTAGCCTCCTCAAAAGGAACATTAACCAAACTATAATTTCCAGCAGTGCTACAGCGAGAGCGGTATCATTATGACGGCGGGCATTAACAAGTGGCACTTTGTAATATCCTTGAACTGCAGCGACCAATCCAGCAGTATTGACAGCATCAGCAATAGCCTTTCTATCCGCTACGCTTCCAATTTCAACTTTTCCCGCATTACACTTTTGAAGCATAGCACCGCTAGCCACACCAGCACCATGATTTTCAAGTACCATAAATTTTTCATACTTAATTTCTGGTTTCCAAATCATCTTAGTGTAATTGCCCACGTGTTGAAGATTGCACAAATATTGACCGCTTCGGCTTCGCAGTTCAATAGTTTTAATCATAGACAGACAATCCATATAGATACGATTGTAGCGGTCGGCACCACCTGCAGCATTCGGAGTGTAAGTAAATTGCAAGACACTACGGGCGAGGTTCAAAGGACAGGTAGGAATTTCAAAGGTGTTTTCCAGACCACCAGCAGTAGTAAGTGCGACGGGTTGTGAGCCTTCACGAGTGGTAAGTTTGTTCAATTCATACTTACCAGTGAGCAGTTTCTTAGTCTGATGGACTAGTTCTCCTCCGTATTGGACAGGCATTTTTTCTTTTGATGTTTTAGAATTTCACTTCAATCTCAAATATATTTGAGATATCTCGCTATATTCTAAAACATCTATTTTAATTTTAAAAAAAATAAATAATTCATATTAACTCACTTACAATCGATGTTTGAAAAACACACGGGAGCGTAGCGGGAGTGTGGATTTTCAAATATCTTTACCTAGCCTTTAGTAAATTGAAGAATGAATTAAATAAACTAAAATAATTAGTTTCACGATAAACCAATAATGTCATAACGATACCCAAACCATTAAGATTAATTGCTTGGTCGTTTTCGTCCGTCAAATAAAACCTAAATACGTTATTAGAACTTGCGGATAATGTTTTCCCGTATTCACTACCAGAGCCGTCATAAATGACAGAACCAAATGGAATTTCGTTGGCAGTGTATATTTCTTGTAGCACATGATTATCTCCTTCATTCACTAAGTCTGATTGAAGATACAATGTTTTTTTACCAGTTAGAATAATTACATTTGGCGATTTAATAAAATCATTAGCAAAGAAATATGTTGGATTTCTATCAAAGCCCATAACCTCGTGAATGCGGGTATCAGCATCAAATATAAACCGCGGTTGAATACCTTTATTCTCTGACACACTGAATGTTAATTTGCCGTCCTCTGGTTCTATGTTGGTATTGTTGCTTGAGACAACATAAGTATAGTCATTTGGACTTTCTGCCGTCAATATCTCAGATAGTTTATTTTTTAAGTTGTTCATCGTGTAGTTTCCCTCGGGTATCGTAATTAAAGCCTCATACCCGTCTTCGGATAATGTAAAAGTATTGTAAGGACTGGCAACAGAGTAATACGACTTCGGCACATAGATATGAAGAATTTTACAATGTGTGGGATTGTCTAGCCCCTTCATATTGACTTCGTGTGTAAAGTCGCTGTCTGTCCCCGTTATTCTGTTTTTACTATTTATGTAATAGATACTACTACTTCTCCCACCTTTGTAATCCATGATATTCGTAAATCCACACTCTCGTTGCTACCGCAACTCTCGTGTGTTTTACAAATATCGCTTTTTCTTTTTTATAAAAATATTATTCTTTTATGAGCAAGCGAAAATGAGCGTTATGTTGATTTTTATTTAAAATTCAACATTGGATGAAAGCGATGCTCATAAAAAGGTGTCAAAACCATACCATTCTGTGCTTTTAATCTCTCCGCTTCTTCTTCTTCTTTTAGGTCTGTACAACCGCTAGCAAACTTAAATCGCACTCCTTTCGCCCGCTCCATTAGAAACCTCATACTATGCCAACCGCATGTGTCGCTTGTATCAGATTGTTGTTTAACTTGATTAACTTTCATTAATAAATAACTATCGGGGTGGCTTTTATCAATTAGTTGTTTCATTTGTTGTTGAAAGTCTTCCGTTGGTTGGTAAAGCGCTAATGGGTCATACACTTCAACACTTCTGTCTTTATCCAGACTTACCCATATAGCCATCCAGTGCTGGCCTTTTTTGTTGCTAGGGTCGGTATTCATAATAAAGCCGTATCGCTTTCTTTTTTCTGGATTTAGTTTGTAGATTTCATCACTTGCTATCGCTCCGAGATACCATCCATATTTTTTCATTATATCATCTATTTCATTAGTCATTAGCCCACGTCCCTCTCCCTCTTGCTGGGGCTCGTCAGGCTGTGGCTCTGGTTGCTGTTGCTCTAATGATGCGGTAATCGTAGGGGGTATGGTTGTCTCCGCGACGCTCGGGGGTAGCGGTTGGGGCATCCCTTCATCAACATTTAAATCCGCTGAAACTTGTTTATCCACATTAGGGTCTATTGTCATTTTGCTAGTTAGAGTATTTACAAAGTCCTTTTTGTTCATTGTGTGTTTCCAATCTTTGCGGGATAGATTTTTTTTATTGTTTTTATTGAAAATACCTTATCCATTAATTCTTCTAATGTCTTCGCTCCAGTGTCTACGCGACGCTTGGGGGCATGGTAGGGGGTGTTTCCCCCTCCAGTCCCTTTTTGTTCAGTAATACCCATAAACTCTTCATATCTAGCATAATCCGCTATTCTTCTTTTCACATTTTGTTCTTCATTTCCAACATCAATATTAAACCTTTTAATCATGTCAATAATCCACTTTGAAGTGTCTTTGTAGTTTAATTTTTTATGACCTTCACTATCTAGTCTCTTTTTTAAAGCCTGTGCTAACTCTTTTATAGTAATGTTTGGGTGATAAGTTTTTGAAAATCCTGAGATTAAAAAATGGTTAAATATTAAATGGTCAAAATACTTACCCTTTTCTTCTGCTTTCTTTTCTTCTTTTTCAAGTTTTTCTTTATATTCTTCTGCTAACTTTTTCTGTTCCTCTAAAGACGTCGCTGTTGCTATAGCCGTCTGAATATCTTGACTGGCTTTTTGTAAGTCTTTACGACTCATCTTTTTTATGAAATTATCTGTATATCCTGCTAATTTAAGTGTTTCAATATCTATCTGCTTTTGCTTTTTTTCTTCCTCATATTGTTCTTTTGTTTTCAATGGTGCTTCATTTTCTAAATTATTTAATGGCGGTGCTTGTGGTGGTGCTCCAAATGGCGGTGCTTGTGGCGGTGCTCCAAATTGTGGTGCTTGTGGCTGTCCATATTGCGGTGGCATAATATATTGATATTGTGGATTATCTCCAACGCGTTGGAGATAGGCTTGTATTCTATTTTTTCTGTCTTCTTCATATTTTACATCCTCTATGAGTTTTTGCTCCCTTCTTAATGTCCTATTTATTTCTTCCTTTCTTTCATTAATCTCCGCCAGTTCTCTTTTATGTTCCCTATCCATCATCTCTTGTCTTTCCTTCGCATCTGCGTCTCCGCGACGCTCCTGCCTCTTTTTCTCCTCTTCTAAATCATCCCTTGCCTTTTTCTCTTTTTGGTCTATCTCATCAATCTTTTCGTATTTTTCCTTTCTGAGTTTGTCTAAGTGGTCATTAATGGCGGTTCTCGTATTCTGCTCAATCTCAGACAGACTCTGGACTTTTCGTAAGTCTTCTTTCTTTGTTCTTGCCCGCTTTGCTTTTGGTCTGCTTAAGTATTTCATAAAAAGTTTAACAATTTGAAGTGTGCTCATATCATTTGTTTTCTTACCAAAATTAAGATAATATTTTTTACCCTTCTGGATAATATACGGCTTCCCGCTTTTATTTCTATAAACCCGCGGGGGTCTTAATTTCTGTTTCTTCACTTTCTTGGTTTTAGAAACCATGTATATTTTAACAAAAAAATATTTATACATAATTTCAAACAATTATCTTTCAAAACTTTAAGGCGCCACGTCCGCTCTGCCTGCCATAACCAAGTTTCGCGGCGGTAGAGCCTATACGAGACGCATATGGAACCCCGACATCACCAAGAGCATTCGCGGTCTTTGAAATAATCTTGTTATCACGAAGAAATTTATTCACCGCCATTGCTGTCTTACCAACCTTTGCCCAGTTAATCTTACCGCCAGCCTGCCCCTTGCCTCCTTGCTTCTTCTTGCGACCAGTCTTCTTTTTGCCTCCAGCCATGTTAGTGCTTGAGTTAATTGTTCGTTTGCCGATTGTTGGAATGACTTCAACACGAGTTGTTTTTACTACGATTATACTATAGAAAAAAATAATTATTTATAAGATATTAAAAATTTTTATTTCAACCGATAGGCAAAGTTTTTGCGTAATTCATCATCAACACTTGAAACATAAAGAAAATTAAATCGTTCCTTTGTTGCTTCGTGATACTTTTGAAGAAAGTAATCAAAATCAAAAGATAGGTCTAAGTGCTTATACACGAGTTCCATTTTGTCCTGAGATTGCCCCGGAAAGATTAATAAATAATCTAATTGCTTAATGGCTTCTGGTCGTAGGTCGTTCAGATACTGGCTTGACATAATCACCTTTGATTTATAGTGCCTATTCTTTTTTAACAAATCGCTTACTGACTTGTCTCTTAATCCGCTCCCTAAATCATCCAAAACAAAAACAACCTCTGGAGAAATATACTTACTAGGTCTCTCTTTCGCCTCCTTTATCTGTCCAAATCTATCTAGCGAGCGAGATAGATTATCTTTGCCGAAATAAAGAAATTGTGGTTTCTCTATTTCCTCTTTGTCTTGTTTTACTTCTCCTTCTTGCTCTTCGTCTGGTTTGTTCAATTTGTCTAATTCGTAATCAATGACATTCACCCCGTCTGATTTAAGAAAGGTATAAATTGCCATTGGGTTGCCTCTGTTCTTAAAGTGCTTTACCATTGCTTTATAAATGTAGTCCTTGTGAATTGTTGAAGCAATAATAACAATACGTGTTTTTCTGTCTGTTGTCCGTTTCAGTATTTCAAAAAGTGCTGTCGTTTTCCCGCTCTTCTTTCTGGCTAGCAAAAATATATTGGCATACGGCTCATTAAATAATTTATAACCTTTTGCTTTTTTGTTTCCATCACCCTCTTGTTTTACTGGCTTCACCTTGACATTGTTAATTTTTAACATCGTATATATTATTAAGCAAGAAACTCTAGGCACACAACAATTCTTCCCGCTAAATTTCCTGTGTCAATATTTCCGCTGTCAGTTTCAAGGACTTTAAATGTATATTGTCCGTCCGTCCAACCCACTACACCCAAATTATAACTGAGGTTTGAAATGTTTGCTGTGGCGCTGTCCGCAAATGTTCCGATATATCCAATTCTATCCATGTAAAGAATTCTGGTTTTTGTCTCTGTCTGGTCGTTCATATAGTGAATAAATTTTACATTCATTTTGGTGGGTGTGAATGACATTTGAATATTTTTATTAAATGTTTTGCTTCCTCCAGCAAAATCATTGCTCAGAAAAATAATCTTTTGGTATTTATAGTCAGCCATGATGTCCTCTATATTAGTGCTAATAAACTTTTTATTAATTAATATTTCTGCACGGACTGCCTGCGACTTTTACTCACGGATAAGTGAAAAAAAGAATATAAGTTGTGTTTATTGTATTCAAAAAGGTATAGATACTAAATTTAAATGTGTGTATAAGCCAATGTCAGATTGGTGTATTAGTTTTGATGAAGCCATTCCTTTAATCTGTGATGGTGATAATAGATGGTATATGACACATATATACGAATGTTCATTTCTTTGAAGAAGGTGATGGAAGGCAAATACCGATAAGCAATGTCAAAATTCCGACATAAGTGTTGGCTACCTCACAAGGTAAGTTCTTTTCAGATAGCCTTACAATACAAAGGGTTATAATGGAGATAATGACACCCATTTGAAATAAGTATTTAATAAGTCGGCTGTCAGTTGGTCTGTTTGTTATACAACAACAATTCCAGTTATCTTCCAATTCGTGCTCTACTTTTTTTTCTTCATTCTTCAGTGAAATGTCTAAAACACGATTTTTTATTTCTGGAGTTAGTTCGCCATCTATTTCAATGACTGGCGGTGGTGGGTGTAATCTAGGCATTGGGAGGAAACACCACTGCTCTGATTTCTGCTAATTGGTTTGCTTGGTCTTGTAGTATATTCATGAGATTATTATTTTGTTTTTCTAAATTAACTACCTTTTCCGCCATGTGTTGAAAAGCACTAACCAATATTGGTATGAAGTCTGTATATGTTATGCCTTCAAGGTAGCCTTCTCCATCCTCTGCTTTTATTCCACTTTCAGATACAAATTCTGGAAATACTTTTTTAACTTCGTCCGCGATAAATCCGTGGTTCTTTTGTTCTTTCTTTTCGTCTGCTTTCCAATAATACGAACAACAATTTATTTTCATTAGTTTCTCGCAACAATCCCCGCAGTCTAATGTTTTAATATCTGATTTTAATCGCCTGTCCGATGAGTTTGTCCAAGCACCATTTAGCGGAATATAATTATAACTGCCAGACGGCTCGCTTGAAGAGTTTGAAGTAGTCCAAGCATGAACCAAACCAGTTGATGCACAAACTACTCCATAATTCGTATATCCTCCTGATTTCAAAAATATTTGTGGGTCGTTAGTATAAGCAGGTCTTTTTCTTAATGTTAAAAATCCGCTGGATGCTGTTGGGATGACTACCTCTCCCGATGTATTAATACCCATTGCCTCAGCGAAAGTTATAGTTCCTCCAACTGTGACACCTGAGGCGTAATAAAAACTGAGTTTGTTGTTTCCTTTTAATATTTGAAAGTTAGAGTTCGCATTGCTTGATTTCCAAGCACTACCATCCCAATAACAATCAAAATTTAAAGAAATGTTGTCTTGGCTCCAATTTAATTGTTGAAATATTGGATAAACAGATGAATGAATAAATGCTTGTATGTGAGGGCCATTCATATTACCACTTGTTCCGTATAACTCTAAGCCCCCTGTCGCTCCTGTGCCTTTTGAATTCCTGCCTACTATACACGGGATGCCTAATGAAGTTGCTAATATTCCGCTGAATTCTTTTGTTCCTGCTATGGTTTGAGTTCCCGTTAATTTTACATTCTGCCCGTCTAAGGTATCTACATCTGTTGTAGCCGTTGGTGTTAATAAGTTTGTTATTTTTTGGCTTTTCATATCAACTCCCGCATTAGCCGTTATCAATCCGCTGGCCGTTAATGTGGTTCCTGTTAATCCCGCACTCGCCGTGATTAATCCGCTGGCCGTTATGGTTCCGCTTGTTGTCAATGTGTAGCCCGTCATATTTCTAATCAATGTTATGTCATAATTAAAAGTCTCGTAATCAAAATACAGACTGGCTATACGGGGTTGGCTTCTAAGTGAAGTTCCACCACTTCCTGTCTTATTCACGACGAATATGATATATCTAGCAGTAGCATTTGAAGCGGGTGAATATGTTTTAGTTGTTTGTGAAGCCCAAGCCTGCCCCGTCTGTGAATCCCATAATGTGTATTTGATGTTGTCTGTGCTTACACCCACATACCAAATGCTCGGTGTTGTTTCAATGTAATTCGCAGACGAAGACCTCACAGAATAATTTTTTATTCTGTATGTTGCTCCCAAATCTATTTTTATGTATTCTCCTGTGTATGGAGTTCCTCCCCATGTATTCGTAGTTGCTGGTGTTCTATTATAAACTCCTGTCGTGTCGTTGTAGTATATAGCAGTGCTCCAATAATCATTCTGGTCGGCATTAAAAGCATAATACGCTGGATAGTATTCATCCGAAGCAGAAGCGACAAAAGGAGAAGGTGCTGAGTTAGTCGTCATAGTTTGCGGGGCTGTGTATTGAGTAAAAGCAGAAGCCCCGTGTTTTACATCTCCTGTCATCGTTCCACCTGACAAAGCAAGAAAAGCTAATGACCCTGTTGAATTTACCCAGTTTGTGCCGTTGTATGATAGTAATTGGCCGTTTGCTGGTGTTGTTATTATTACATCACTTAAAGCATCTATTGACTTAGTGCCTAGTCGTGTATCAAAGTCCGTATTCGCCCTTGCGGTAGTGTAGTATAGATTAGTGCCTTCTGCTAAGTTAGTAGTTGATTTAGTCGCTAGCCTCGTATCAAAGTCCGTATTTGCTCTTGCTGTCGTATAATATAGATTGGTTCCTTCGGCTAGGTTAGTAGTTGATTTAGTAGCGAGCCGTGTGTCAAAATTTGAATTATCTCGTGCTGTGGTGTAATATAAGTTAGTTCCTTCGGCTAAGTTGGTTGTGCTCTTTGTTGCCAATTGAGTGTCAAATCTCGCATTGGTGTAATAAAGGTTCGTCCCCTCTGCTAAGTTGGTTGTTGATTTAGTCCCTAGCCTTGTATCAAAGTCTGTATTGGCTCTCGCTGTGGTGTAATACAGGTTTGTCCCTTCGGCTAAGTTAGTAGTTGATTTAGTTCCCAGCCGTGTGTCAAAGTCTGTATTTGCTCTTGCTGTCGTATAATATAAATTAGTTCCTTCGGCTAAGTTGGTTGTGCTCTTTGTTGCCAATTGAGTGTCAAATCTCGCATTGGTGTAATAAAGATTAGTTCCTTCTGATAAGTTAGTGGTTGATTTTGTAGCGAGCCGTGTGTCAAAATCTGTATTTGCTCTGTCCGTCGTATAGTAAAGGTTTGTTCCTTCTGCTAAGTTAGTGGTGCTTTTTGTTGCGAGCCGTGTGTCAAAATCTGTATTTGCTCTGGCTGTGGTGTAATATAGATTAGCGCCTTCTGCTAAGTTAGTAGTTGTCTTAGCCGATAGCCGTGTATCAAAAGTATCATTAAATGTCGCGGTGGTTATGATTGAAGAAACTGCTATCGTATTTAGTAAATTTACTCCTGTTATGTTCAAATTACCGCCCATATTAATATTACCGAATTCATCAACATTTATCGGAAATGTTTTATTTACCCAGTTTATTGAGTTATATGTGAGATAACTATTCATCGCGATTGGTGCTGTAATGACAACATCAGAAAGTGTATCAATTGAACCGAGGGCGGTATTCCTCCATTTACCATCTACATCATTATATGTTAAGTATTGCCCGACCACTGGCGCGGATATGTTTGTATCTATCAGATTGTATAAACCGGTTTGGTGCGGATTACTTGTATTGGAGCGGTGTTGAGTTGAGGCTTTGACTTCGTCGTTGTCCCTTACTCGTTGCTCTGTGTAGTATAAATTTTTTCCTTCTTTGACATCTGTTGTTAATTTGGTAGATAATCTTGTATCGAACCGCCCGTCAGTGTAATAAAGATTTACTGGGTCGGCGTCTTCTGGCGCTCTGTCTGTGTTTAAGCCTACTATGATGGTATTGGTAAGGTCTAAGTTAAGTATGTTTAGACTATCAACGGCCAACTCGTTATTAAGGCCTAAGAGAGACTTATATTGCGACATTGATTTTCTAAATTCACACTTTCGCTTCGCTTTTCGCAAATCTCAAACTCGTTTGAGATATTTTAGAAAACCGTTTCCTATATTATTAGAATAAAATTTTATTTTAAAACGATGTTTGACAATAAACGAAAGTGCGAGATATCTCAAACAAGTTTGAGATTGGAGTGAGATTGTCAAATATCAATTAATTAAATAATTAATTTGTAAATACTAAAAATATATTAATCTTAGTATAGAATGCCGTCCCCCAAAGCAAGTCGTAAAAATTGGGGTAGTGCTGTGGAAGGAATAAAAGCGAAAGCAAAACAACGAAAGATGGAGCATGCTAAAAATGTTTTGGCACAATACCGAAATGCGGTAAAGCAAGAAGACGAAGATATGGAGGAACGAATAAAACAAATTGAAGAAAAGAACTTGGCTAAGGATATTATTACTGAACGAGATAATGATAGCCCAGAGGAGCATAGTGAGAGCGAGGATGAGGTGATTTCACTGATATCATCGCCGAAAAGATGGCTAAGATGAAAATCAAGAGAGCGAAAGCGGAGACTAAGAGAGCGAAGAAGAAACCCGAGCCCCAGCCCGAGGAAAGTGAAGAAAGTGAAAGCGAGAGTAGTGAAGAAGAAACACCAAAACCGAAGAAGGGGAAAGGAAAAAAATCAAGCAGTGTGAGCGTGAAAGTATGTAATCAATCTTCAGGTGCTAAGAAGGAAAAAAATAATGATGTTGAAAAATGCTTTTTAAAATTTTAGATATATAAATGAGTGAGGAGAAAAATCTTGACCATAAACATACAATTATTAATAATCAAAATCGTAATAGCCAACTTGAGGACACACCAACGGGAGAAGTAGTTAAAACAAAAGAAGAAGAAGCCCTTGAAATTCACCACCAGAAAAAGAACCCAAAAATATGGAATACCATATGGGTTGATAAACCATTAGACCAAGTTTTTCTTGACTTAGCAGATATGAGTAAGATAAAGGACAAGAAAGGCAATAAGGGCTATGCTTGGATGCTTGTTTGGATTGATTGCCATTCGCGATATTTAATAATCATTCCACTAAAACATAAAACCGCAAAAGAAGTATATTATGCTTTGAAATCTATACCTTATAAACCAAAATCAATTACAACTGACAGCGGGGGAGAATATAAAGGTGCTACTCGTGACTATTTTATTGAAAATGGAATTAAACACGATGTCGTTGAAGTTGGCGACCATAGAGCGCTTGCGGTTGTGGATAGAGTTATAAGAAGTATTAGGAGATGGCTTGACCTTTTATTTGAAACTAATAGAAATTTTGACTGGGTAAGTTATATTCAAGACTTAGTCAATGCGTACAATCATAAAGTTCATAGAGGAATTCAAGCCAAACTTGTGGATGTCTTTGCTAGAAGAGACAAAAATAAACAGAAAATCACACGTAATAATTTAATTGATGAATTTAATGTTGGCGATAGCGTAAGAAAGGAAAACAAAAGAAATGTTTTTTCCGAAAGCGGTAAGACTTTCAGCAAGATTATTTATAAAGTCAAGGGACGAAAGGGTTTTAAAATCATATTAAATAACGATGAGTTAGTAAGCCCACGTGATTTATTAAAAACTGATTTTATTAAACCTGTTGATGAAGAAAAAGATATGAAGGAGCAGACCAAAAAAGTTATTAAAGAAAAAAAGACAAAAGAACTGCTAAAGAGGGAAGACATTCAACCAGAGAATATCAGGACTTCAAAGCGAGAAAAAAAGGCAAAGGTAATATTAGATTTATAGGCAAAAAAAATAAAAAGGCAATAACGAAGATGGCGAAGAAACATCCTTCGGAATTGAACCCACAACCTAAAACCTCAATGACCGCCTTAAACCCGTTAGTCTTCCATCCGTTAGAGCCTCCCAGTGATACAGGAAAAATGGTATTTGAAGTATTTGATATGAGCAAAAAAAATTAAAAAAAAGGTGACGAAGGTCACAATTAATCGAATGGGAATTGAAGCCATGACACGGAAAACCGAGTGTGAGCACCCTCCCCATTCATCTATGTGAACTTCATCCCAAAGTGTTTTATCAATCACATCAATAAAAAATACACATCAGACTTTAGAGAAAATTCTAGAAATTCTATTTCCGTGAATATCACCATGCGGCACTTTGGACGACTTCCATCCGCCGCGCCGCAGAGGCTTTGGACGACTTCCATCCGCCGCGCCGCAGACCTAGTCTATCATGTCGGAAGGACTAATTCACGGAGAAAACAAGACTAAAGATGATTGGCTTGAATTCATGGAAATTCAAAGACTAAGCAAGGATAGGCTTATCAGATATAAAATAAATTCTGAAGAAAGAATTTCTAAAGCGGATAAAGAAATTTCTCGTCTCGTTGAAAAGAAACAGCCTGACATAGTAAAACTAGAGGCTATCAATGAGATGTTGCGACGATTAAGTATTGAAAGTAATGAAGTAGATGAAGACCGAATTATTCGCTTGAGAAAAAAGAAATTGGAAAAAAATAAACAAAGAACGCGATAATTTCTATAAGTGGAAAAATGACAATCGTGGCCAACTTTCCGCTATTGTCATGAATAAAATTCTCGTTGGTATTGAAAAAGAACATTTATCGTTTAATTCTTCGTTTAACAAATACTCCAGTGATGGTATTAACGAATACGTAAATGATAGCATTAATAGAAATATTAAACGAGAACACAGTAGAAACATGCACAGAGTCTATAGAACCGAGAGTGCGGATAGCAACTCGGAATAAAAAGACTTCGTGTAAATGGTTTTCTTAAAAACCAAGGGGTTTAACACCCCACCCTAATTCAAAGGAATTTCTATTACACATGCTTTTTGGTGTATGTAATAGACAATGGGAGAGCCTGACGAATTGGTTGAAGGAGTTGGTGAAATGAACATCAATCCTGCCCAAGCGGGTAAGTCTACAATCTCAAATATTTGAGATACTTATGATAAATGTTGATTGTAGGTTTTTGGAAGCCGTGGGTTGATGTTGAAGTCGAGGCGCCAGCCGAGATGAAAAACCCCCGCTTAGTGAGGTTTCCGCGCGATTTCGCTCGGCTTGAAAGAGCAGACATAACTGCTCTTCATGCTGAGCGAAAATTTTTCCTTCGCAGACCCGCTGAGAGAGATGGGAAGTTTTCGTTTGCTTGGATTGAACGAGATCCAAGCATGTTAGCCCCAAAAAAGAAAAATTTCTTTCTGGCCTCTGTTGGAAGAGATGAGGAAGAAATTCTCGTCTTCCCTTCTATTTCGGCTTTGCAGAAAAAAATTAATCGCGATGAAAGTTTAATCAATTGGATGGTCTCGCTTGAGACTTTTGTGAGAAATCTTTACTTTGTTTATTAAATAGACTGGGGGTTTCTCTAGGCGCTCGTGCGGTGGTGCTCTTTGGGGTGTTTTGTGCTCAATCTATAATCAATCTATAATCAAGATTATAGATATTATTGATTTTCGTTTTTATTTAAAACCTAAAAAAAAATTCTAAACTTTTTCTTGTTTTTATTTAAAAGCGAAATGAAGAGTAAGAGAGATTTCTTTATTTTGTTTGCTTGTATCGATTTGAAAATTTGATTTTGTTATTTCGCTGTTTTGACGCTTAGTATTGATTTGCGGGAGATTAATAGGAAGGCTTAAAACAACCCGAATGGTGCTCAGGAATTTGCAAAAATTCATGACACCTTTCGGGTTATCAACTACTCACAGCCATCGGCACAAGCGCGGGTTCCTGCGTTGACCCCCCGGCAGAGAAGGGGCAATGGTCTCCCTTTGAGCCAGTGGAACTCACTGTTTCCGAGCGGGCTGCGCTTGAAGCGCAGCTGCTCCCGTATCTAGTTTCTTCGCGCTTTAGTGACCTACGGAGACTTCTGGAGGAGGCGGGCTGGCCCGCGGCCTGTTATAACGGACTAGAGCACGTGCAGGTGGCTGGCTCTCTCAAGGAATCCTCCGATCAGCAGCGGCCTGGCACAGAAGAAGCAGCAGCAGGCAACGAGGAAGAACAAGAGCAAAGTGAAGACGACAGGGAAGACGACGCAGGACCTGAGGCGCCAGAGGGGGGGGAGGAGGAAGCCAGCCCGCAAGGAGAGCAGCCCCCCCCCCCCCCCCCACGTCCCCGCCCCGCGCGCTATCATTACTCAGACATTTTCCTTGTCCCCTGTCCAGACTGTGCAGTCACCCGACGCATCTGCCGAGACGACTATGCCTGGTGGCTGCAGCGATGCACGGCCTGTGAGGAGGCGGCCGCAAACAAGAAAGAAGCGACAGAGCGCGTGCAGCCGCCTACGCGCAAGAAACGCCGTCTCTCTACCTCAGCACCCATCCGCTGCCGCCCCCCGGATCTTCCGGAATCAGCCTCGGCGCAGGAAATTGCTGAGGCCGAGCTGTGCGCACAAAGGCCAGTCGGCTATCGCTTTCTCTTTGGGCATTACGAACACACAGTCTATGACGGCGGCGAGCAGGCTTACAATTTCGCCGACGAGTCTAAAGCAGAACGCGCCAAAGTAGAGTACGACGCGCGCTGGGTCCGCAAGCTGGCCTTGCCTGAGGGCACGCGCCTGTATTTTTTGCGCGCGGCCATGGGCCTGGGGAAATCGGAAGCATTTGTGCGTCTTCTGTTAGGCATTGAAGGGGTTAACCTCGACGAATTCTTCAGCGCACAAGAATTACAGGCCTTGTCTACGCTGCGCCGCGCGCGGGACCGAGTGTTCCGCTGTCTCGTGATCGGGCCGCGCGTTACGTTTGATGCCAGCCTGCACCACCGGCTGGAGCTTGCATTGCGACAAGCGGGCATCGAGATAGCCTTCTACCAGGACCTGACCAAAAAGTCAAGGAGCCAGCCCGCGCGTACTGGTAAGCGGCCTTGTGCGGATCCTTGTGCGGATCCGCACAAGGTCGTGTACCAATATGAATCACTGCACAAGCTCATAGGCAAAAAGCCGTTCGATCTGGTAGTGCTAGACGAGAGCGAATCCACGCTCTTCAACGTCACGGCCGGCCTGTGCTCGGGCGGGCTCAACCAGCGAAACGCCACCATGTTTGCACGAGTGCTCCGCAGCAGCCGCTGCGTGCTGGGGATGGACGCTTTCTTGGGGCAGAAGACCATCCGCGTCTTACAGGAAATCCTGAACGCGCCTGGCGCCGCGACCGAGTTTGATGAGCAATGGACAGACGGGGGGCGCGCCACACCAAAGAACACCGTTTTCTATGTCAACAAACACACTGTACACATGGCGCAAGACGTTTTCATCCATCGCCGCTCCAAAAGTATCAACCGAGCCCTCAAGCTGGCCCTCTGCCGAGGAGAACGCGTCGCGATCGCACATGGCACCAAGGGCCAGGCCCGTTTGCTGAAACAAAAACTAGAAAAAAAAATCCTGGGCATAAGAATCCTGCTTTACCATCAGGGGAACGAGCGCCTCAGCGACTTTAAGCGCACGCACGAACAGATTGTACAAGAGTGGATGCGAGTTGATGTGGTGATTTTCACCACCGTGCTCACTGTGGGCTTTGATTTCTCCGCCAAATATTTCTCAGCCATGTTCAGCTACATCAGCAACAACCAGATCCCTATGTTGAACTATATTCAGATGGCAGGGCGAGTACGTTTCTTGCTGCTGAAACAGTGGCACATCTGCGTGTCGCGTCCAAAAGCCCACTCCACCAGAGGGCCTGACCTCCTGGCCCACATCCGCTCGAGCATCGACCGCGAGGAGGCACACACCGTGCGTGTAGAAAGGTTCTTTGGCTTTCACAGCGAGTGGGCACCCGATGTGCCAGCGCCAGGCAACATGCACTGGCGCAAGGCCGACGGCTGGATCGCTCTGATCAGTTCGTACAACACGCTCGCGGCAGCACGCAGTCGCAATCACACGCTGCGTGAGCTCATCTGGTTTTTGCGCCAGATGGGACAAGAGGAACCCGCCTTTGTGGACTACTCCCAGCTGCGCCTGCCACCCGCCAAGGCTCGGCACGAATTCCTGTTGTCAGACGATTTGCAGGAGGTAGACCTGTCACCAACTTCCAGAGAGCAGCTGGACGCGCAGAAACGGGCCGCCCGGACGGCGCAAACGGAACTGCACCAAAACCTGCGCGCGGCCAACGCCCAACGCCTGGAGAGACCGAGCGGCGGCTGCTCGCTGCCTACGCGCAGCAGCAAAGCCCCCCAGCAGAGCCCGGCCCGTCCGTCGAGAATAAGGAGGAAGTCGTGCTCACCAGGGACCAAATTGCTGCGGAGGCCGCGCGTGTCCAGCGGCCTCCTGACCCAGGAGGAGCGCGAGTCTCGCAACGCGCCCATGTCTCAGGAATTGCACGCCGATAAAAAATCTCTGTTTGCGTTTGCAGCCGCGTTCCCCAACTTGCGTCCGGACTGGGAAACAGTGCGAGCTTGCCAACAGACAGACTTCGTCAACCGTTGCCGCCTGCTCAAGCTTCTTCGCCAGTGCAACTTGCAGGAAATATGCAAGGCAGAGCACAAGCCAGGCTACTTTGTCGCTCTTTTCGACCAGAGCAAGGTCACCCTGCCCCTTGCGAGTGCTGTTTCTGATCTTCTCAGCGCGCTCACGCTCGACCTAGGAAGGGGCGCGCCATCGCAACGACTCCAACTGACTACTCTAGAGCTAGACATAGCCAATATCACGCATTACCTGCGCCGGATCCTGCAGACGCTGCCCCGAGTCGTAGCCAAATGGAAGCCCAGCGCGTACGTCAGCTGCCTGCTCAACGCCCAGCCGCACTCAAGTCGATGCTGCGAATACTTTTGTTTACCTACATGCAGTCAAAACATACCAGTGGAAACAGCTACCCGCGCGGTAGCAATATGTATTTGGATGTATTTTGCCCACTAGGTTGAACGGCAAATATGTATGTCCTTTGTGTGGTTTAGGTCAATACAGCGTTGCAAGTGTTGAAATTACATTTCAATGATATTGGCCCAGAGGGCGCTGCTGCGATCGCCGATATGCTTAAGGTACCTCCAACGCTTTCGCGATGTGCCGTGCTCCTTCTGCACCAATCGAGTTGCTTGAAATGTCTGGCTTCTCCAGCTTGCACTCCTTGTTGTCCTGTGCACACAAATACACTCTTCTTCAGTGCTACCGCGCGCGGTAGCACACTCATAAAAGTACATATTGCATAGGAAAACAAAACTGTAATCGAGCTACGCATGGGAGCAAACGAAATAGGACCAGCAGGCGCAGAAGCAATCGCAAACATGCTTAAGGTACCTCTAACGCCTTCCCGATGGCTTTTGCGCCATCATCCCCGATGTTGTTACTTCTTAAACCAAGCGCTTGTAGCGTCTTGTTCACCTATATCCACATATGTTCCTATTCGACTTGCTACCGCTGCGCGGTAGCATTTGTGTGTGTATCTGAGAGAGAAACAGTGAGTGAGTGAGTACTAGTGTGTGTGTGTGTGTGTGTGTGCGCGCGCGCTTGTATGTGTATGTATATCTCTCTCTCTCTCTCTTTTTCTCTCTCTCTCTGTGCGTGTGTGTGTGAGAGAGAGAGAGAGATAGATAGAGAGAGAGAGAGAGAGGCTGCTTGTACGTGTATGCATGTGTGTGTGTGTGTGTGAGAGAGAGAGAGAGAGAGGATGGCGCCCAATGCACCGTAGCCCTTGCATGATAAATCTAACTTTGTTGTCTTCCCGTCACGGAATGACGCGACAGTGATCCAGTCACCTTGAATGTATCCGCAGACTCCATATTAATTTTCTAGCCTTCATTCCAGCAGCCCTGCATTCACTTGCGTGTAAATTGAATGGCTTTATTTGAAATTATCTATGGTTGTTGCTGCTATGTAGAATAACACAACCCTCACGAAGCTGGATGGAATAGAGAACAAGAACGCGTTGAGGATTGTCGAGGTCGGACCTGAGCGCGTCCCGTCTTGTGTCTTACCTTAGTCTGAATGATGTGTGTAAATTAGAAGTATGCATTACATTATACATTGATTTGCAACTTGCAATATTACATCTGACTGGTGTTTGTAAATTAGAAGTATGCGTTATATTATAGATTGATTGGCAACTTGAAATAGGAAATTATATTAAGCAGGGGTCATTGTGAAATCTCTACAAGATATGTAACAAAGAAAAAATGCTTAATACATATCAGTCATGTTGGAAATAGTTACAGGACTATTTGCTGTAACAGCATCAATATTTGTTTATGTTGGTTATTTATCTAATTCCATTCTAAAATAGCATATATTTGATAATAATGTAGGCTAAGATCATGTCTTTCCAATATATGTGTCTAACAAGGTATCTATATGTACATGTGTATTATGCACGTATCTATGTATGTGTATTATGCACGTGTCTATGTATGTGCAGGCAAGCACGCATGCACCTCTCTATTTATCTATCTCTCTATTCATCCATTTGTTCATTATACATCACAACATCAGCATATAAAGTGACAGTAGAAGCAGCATTAGCAGACAAGTACCTAAGTTGTCACTTGTTTATTTTTCTTGCCAGACAAATCGATCGCGCGTGGCCGAGCTGCAGGAGCTTTGCAGTCGGGTCTGAACCTCAGATTGACTTTGATTTTTGCAGTCGCATTTGTGTGCGCGAGAGAGTTTGTGTGTAATTTTGTGTGTGCGTGTTGATTTAAAACATGTTTTGTGCTAGGGAGCAGCCCGTGTCGGAGTAGTGGGGCCTGTTGACAACACAGTCCTTTTTGAGAAGGTGAACTCCCAACATACCAGACTGAAGTATAATATGTTGTATATGTGTTTATACGAAACTATTTGTGATTGCTCTTGTTGCTAATATTTTGCGGTGTCTATAACTTTCAACGATAACAACAGAAACATACTGTAAAACTAGTAATATTTTAAGATGAATCATTCGTTTTTTGTCAGTGACTAGTATGGTCCCGAGGTCTAGCGCATGTTCAGCAATTGTCGTTTGTTGCATAACATGAAGCTTGTATTCATTTTAAATGTTAAAACATCAATGCCTGTATTCGTCACGCCCTACTATCTGTTGCTGGTATGCTAGGGAACCAATATACAAGAACTAGTCTTGCAGTCCTCTAACATCGCTCATCATTCTTATTTCCAGGAGCTCCTTGTCTGGATATCGGTTAGCCGGCGTAACTCAGATCATTTGTGTATTATGCAATGTTGCTCATCATGTCATAGTAATAAGTATGACTGTTATTCTGATTTTCATTATCAATGTTACAATATATTTATAGTACAATACAACATAATAATTTAGTTTTGTGTATTTTAGCTTGTACTTACTTTTCCTAATCTCAACCTAGCGTGTAGATGTCATTGAGGAAAGCACACAAACTTTGAGAATCAAATGATCAAATAAAGACCAAAAAGGCAGATCCTGAAAGAGAAAAAAAGTATCAAAAGGGGGAATGATGTTCTTTGAATTAAAAAGTCGCTGAAGAGAGAGCAAGAGACCAGACAAGTAGATACCGAATGTCACTTGTAGGTTTTAAAAAGATTCTCATCTGTACAACTTCATTTGAGCTCAAATGCAGCAAGATGTCATGTTTGCTGACACATTGCAGAAACACCAGCATCTGCGGCGCCTGCGACTCAACGCGATCGGCTTGACAGACGACGACTTGTCGGTACTAGTTTCGAGCGAAGACTGCTTAACGTTTCTAGAGGAGCTGGATCTGCGTTCCAATCAATTCACAACGGTCCCAGCAGAGCTCGGAGACCCCAAGCGCTTTGGTAAGCTACAGAAGCTGCTGGTCAGCCGAATGCAGGTACTTTACAGGCAGTCACTTGAAATCCTCTCAACTTAGATAATGCAATTTATTATCTGCAGCCAAATCTTCTATTTTGACTCTTGACGTCATAGAGCTGCTGAAGCGGGATGATGAGTTGGGAAGACGGGCGCGCAGTGACGTTAACGTCTTAGGCGTGGACGCAGGAATTCAAGTATGTTAATATCGCCAACCTTGGTAGCTTAGGAGGGATACAACCTTAG
This sequence comes from Paulinella micropora, assembly GCA_019918135.1. Taxonomy (NCBI): domain Eukaryota; phylum Cercozoa; class Imbricatea; order Euglyphida; family Paulinellidae; genus Paulinella; species Paulinella micropora. Next base: position 19,602 of record WBZZ01005434.1, read on the forward strand.
ATCTTGTCGTGTGCTGCTCAGGTGCTGCAGTTGTTGCGACTCGGAAGCTCAAAGCTAAAACAAATACCGCGGACGCGGCTGCAGGTCAGAGAATTTCTATGTACTTTTGCGTAATTACCCAACAGCCTCTTGTTTGAACTTGCGCCACATGTTACTAGGCTTTACTTGTTCTCAGTCCACCACGCTGTCAGAAAGTACAAAATATAATTCTGGAATAATTCTTGGCTATTTGTCCCTCCCAGTGTTACCTCTTATCGATAAATGACCATGAAATTTACTTTGCAGTCCTTTCAATGGTTGATACTTGCGATTGATTGCCGCTCTGTCTGATCTGCAGTTAGTAACGGTGGGCAATTTCAAAGTGGGCAAGTCGACGCTGCTGGAGCGGGGCTGGTTAGCGCCTTCACTGAAGCGCAAGACTGCCAAATGGAGTCGCCCGGAGCGGACTACCAGCGTGCTGCTCTTCAACTGCCTGGTACATTCTCAACCCGATGAATATCCACTCGGAATGGCTTACACAAACAATGCAACAGACAGTCAGTGAAGTGTTTCCAAAATGTCATGGCATAAAAGAGGGTGGATCTATTGACTGCAGCTTAGCAAAAGAAAGTACTCTTCGTTTCAGAAAACAATTTTCGCGAATCGTATTCGTGACTAACAATCACGAATGCAATGAAATGTTTTACTTGTTCGGTAGAGACATTATGCATACAATATCGGATATTCTAGAAATTTTCCCTTTGTTTGCTTTTTGATGTCCAATGGCGCATTGTTTGACGCACTGTGTGCAAGACTCAGAGGCGGGGCTGCATTGGATGGTGGACCTGCCGGGCGAGCCCGAGTTCTACGCCACCAACCTGCACTTCTTGTCGGCAGACTGCGCTGTCTTCCTACTGGTCTGCAAAGCCACCGATGACCAGCGCAACCGGGAGCAGCAGCTGAGACATTGGCTCAGTGCCTTGTAAGTTCCTTTGGATCAAGAGAATTTACCTCTTTTCATTAAAAAAAATAAATTAAAAAAAAAAAAAAAAAAAAAAAAAAAAACCGAGTTCTGTACGCAAGCATTCAGTGCAGTCGCTCATATAACAATTTAAGTACGATTGTAATTTCATACTAACTTCATCAAACTGCATATCGTGAAACTGAGCCAAGGTTGTAAATGTTCCAAATGAATACTCTTTTTCAATCATGACTACATTCAACCCCCCTGCCCGCACCTATTCCTCCCCTCGATTGTCTGTGTAGAGATTCGCTGGGCGTATACCATCGCGCCTGTTGCACGGTGTTGGTGTGTACACATCAAGACCAGCTGGAGCCGCCTCAGCTGCAGCGCACAGGATTGGCTGCAACAGGTTGGCACGCGCACATTGTTGAAAATGGTAAATATGTTGAAATTATTGTTGTTATTGATACATCGACATTGCAATCCTGGCTCTAATCTATTTTCCTACTACTACTACTACTACTACTACTACTACTACTACTACTACTACTACTACTACTACTACTACTACTACTACCAAAAAAAAAAATCAATGTGCAATAATATTATTTTCAAGTATGTCCTTGATTCATTTGGAATCATGACTGTGTATGACTGTGTATACATTCTTAGTCCATTGTAACATACATGTATGACTTTTAGTCGAGTATTGAAATCTATTGCACGAGTCTTTCTCTCCTTGCAAGCTGTTTTACACTGAAATCGAAATAATTCACAGCGTTCTGGGCTGCTGTAGCTTGCCCCAAGACTGAGCTCGGAATTCAAGCACGCGCACCTGGACGCTTCGGGCATGCTAGTGGACTGCGAGACTGAAAAGGCGCCCGCGATGCTGGAAGATCTCCGGAAGCGCGTTGCCCGAGCTGGTCGCAACTTGCTCAGGTCCAGCATGAGTGTTTTTTGGATAGCGCTTTACCCCCTGTCCTAATCAGCCGCGAACTTGGAGGCAAAAATGGCATTTTGCACTTGATTGCTATGTCGTGTGCGCAGCATCCCGGATCTTGCGAACGCGCCTGAGTTTTTGGTGGTGGCTCAAGATGGGCTAGCAAAGTGGCGCAACAAACACCTGGTAGCATGAAACTCAAGTTACTACCAAGCTTCATAAAATTGTCAAAGTGACTTGATAATTTTGAAGTGATGTTTTGCAAATGTTTCAGACGTGGCACGCGTCCTATGCAGAGGCTTTAGAGATAGTAAAATCTCTTCTTCCCACGAGCGCACCTGAGGTGATTGTGAAGACATAATTCTCATTGTGGCTACATACAATTTAAACAACACCCACGAACAAATCTATTACTCATATATATGTATAACTTACGTCGTCCTGTACACGTCCTGTACAATGTTACGAATTTCATGCAAAGTATATGCATTATGTTTCATTATTGATGTTGCTCTTCTATACAGCTGGTGCTTCGGGAACTGATCTACCAAGGCGATGTGATGGAGTTCGAAACTGAGCTCGTGCTCAGGTGAGTGTACTAGACAATCACCCGATGCATTGTTACTACAATTGAGCTCGGTTAATGTCGGCTCTAAGACTGCAATTATTCTTTTACTTCTGTTTTCGATTCACACAAAATGTCGGTTGAAAAATTCAGACTGTATTAATATTCTTATTTCGCTGGGTATGGGTGTATCGTGAGATTGTAGAGGAAGACTTTGGGATCCACACTGCTATCTGCAGCTTTCTTGAACACATTTTCCTTGCTCTGTGTGTATGACAAGTATATGAAACACAATGCATTGGTAGACTTTGACGAAAACCTTTTTGATGACTGCTGTTAAGTTGGCATTTGCGTATTAATATTGTTACTATTGCACTTGTGTTGCCTTTGTGCAGTCCGGTTTGGCTTGCTCTTGCTCTGGCAGTCATTGTTCGGTCCCACGAGCATCCGTTCTACGTTTATTATTATAATTTATTAGTGTGGTCGTTGATGTTCTTATTGTTGTTGTTGTTAGCTTAGTAGTAGTAGCAGTAGTAGTAGTAGTAGTAGTAGTAGTAGTAGTAGTAGTAGTAGTCATAAGGTCAATCCAAAAGGAGACACCTTATTCTGAACCATGACACAGGCTTGAAGACCAACCGAGGAGGGGTATCTCGCCAGGATATTCAGAAAGCTCTACTGGAAGAACGCTGGCCCGCCTCCATGGTACCTACGCTTTCGGAACAAGATGCATCGCAAGCGGCAGACGATGCTGCTATTGACGCCAAAAAAAACCCAAGCGAGCTTCTCAAGCTGACCGCAGAAAAAGCAAAATGGGCAAATGTGAAGTCTGTAACAAGGCGTGGACGTTGGCTAGCATACACCATTACTGCCACGAGTGCAATAGAAACGTGTGCTCTGGTTGCTCCGAGTCGATTTCTCGTAAGCGGCTCTGTCTGCATTGTAGATTCGGACCAAAGCTTGCCAAGGAAGAAGACGTTCCCCAGCTTGTAACCGCGACACCTTAGCATGCACCATCGATTATCGCATAAAATTGAACCTTTTCATCATGTAGTTATAGGAAGGGACCTATGGCCCTCTAGATCCTCCGTTTTATCTTTCGTTTGCATCTCCACTGACATGTAGGTATTGCGATTCCTGCAAGTGCTCGATGTGATTCACCCCTCAGCCACAAACCGGAGCCGCTGTCTGCTGCGACACCAGCACCAGAACTTACAGAAGACTCTCAGGCTGCAGCCGCACCGCCCCCTCCACTGTTCCGCCAGCCATCCTTCGACATCAGCAGCGCAGAGCAAATTATAATTCCCAGCAGCGTGGGCGAGCAATACTCTGGCGTCATCTTCGCGCCTCGGGACCTGGGTTTCGGTTTCGGTGAACGCTGCTTAGCGGCGGGGGTCAAGTTCTCCCAGCGAACGACTTCAGAGCTAGTATTCCCACCAGGCTTCATGGCTGTGTTGGCCGCCCGACTCCTAAGTAAGAAACTGGGCCCTGAGGTATGGTGCGAAGAAGCTAGTGGATACCTCCTGATAATATGAAATCTTTGAAAATCTTGTGCTTGCTCTGCAACTTGCGTGCTCAGCGCTCGGCAAGCTATTTCGGCACACACGAGTTCTGTTTCCGAGAGGAGGACCAGCCGCACACAGGCGACAAGGGAGCGGTCCGTGCGGTGCTGGACGAGCAAGGACGTGAACTGTTCCTGTCAGTCTATCTATATGAGCTACAACATGCATTTGCAAGCTATATTCAACTGCAAACAACTTGGCGATGCTTGGTGTACTTGTGCATGCATGCAACAATATTGACGCTGGAATAATTTATCATCTCACATTCAAAGATCCAAACTGTTGATTTGCACAGATTGCATGCATGATTGCAATCAATTCCATGCTTGTTGGTTCACAGTTGTGTGGCGGGTTCGAAGGGCTTTTTGTGTCACTACGCGTCTAGCTTCGTTCAAGAGGTGCTCACGGTGCTTCGCCTTCCTCGCTGGGGCCGCGCAGAAGAGTCGGCCTGTGTCGCACACTTGATTTGCAGAACTGTCTTCTGAAAGGACGAGGCCCTGCCAGGGACACGTCGCAGGCTAGCAATGAGATCTGCGAGGTGCTGGACGAGCAGCCTTGGGCGACCGGGCGCGAGGGCTTGAGCGTGCTTTGGGGCTTGAGCATGCATCATGATGAGCGTGGCCAGCAAGCACAGGCTGATTGGAGTTTCTTTCTGAGCCATTCACACATAGATGAAGAAGCCAAACTGATGGCCAGTGAGCTGCATGATTCCCTTTGCAAGGTAGGCAGCCCTTGCTAGCAGGACGGGGAGGACAACAAAGGAAACTTCGATCGTGCAGAAAAGCTTAAGGCGATACGGACTTCGAACGTCTTCATCGCAGTTGTGACCGACAACGGACAGAAGAGCTACTTTTCACAACCATCATGCCAGGAAGAAATCCGCTGTGCAGTGGACGCGGGCAAGGTCATCGTTCCTGTCGTGGGCAGAGACGACAAGGACGATTGGAAAGCTCATAGGAAAGGGCAACGAGCGAGGACTAGATCTTTGTCGCTTTGATTTTTGTACTTTCGACCGCAAGGATGAGGCGCTGAAAGACGCCAGTGTGAAGGAAATTGTGGCCAAAGTCAACGCTGCCTTTCTTGAGCAACACAGGTTCATGGATTCTGGGAATGGTGATAAAAGTAAGCAACAGAGCAAACAAGACAGAACACGCTTGGGAAATGAAGCAGCACCAGACTGGCCCTCGGGAAAGAGCTATGTCTGTGCCATAGACGGAATCAAGCATAATCAGTATGCGCCGGATGCTGGTTGGGACTTCTTCTTGAGCCACACTCAGAGAGATAAAGCAGCCGTAGTGATCGCGCATGAGCTCTTCAATTCGCTAGGTAAGATGTGCAAGTCTTGCTGGCTGGACGTTGAGATGGAAAAGCGAGACGAGAAGGCCATGGAATCGGGAGTACAAATATCGAAAGCATTCATCGCCATCGTGACCGACGACGGAAAGAATAGCTACTTCTCGCGGGAATTCTGTAGGAAAGAGGTGCGTTGGGCACTAGCCGCAGGCAAGGTCATCATCCCTGTCGTGAGCAGGGATGACCATTCGAAGATTGAGCAGTTTAAAGCAGAAGCCAAAAGTCATGGCCTAGATTTCAGTGGCCTTGACTTCTGCACCTTTGACCGCAGCACTCCGATCCTCAAACAAGCCAGCGTGAAGGGAATCGCCAAAAGACTTGCACAGGTAAAATAGTATAACCTTCTTGTTGCAGTGGAGAGAGAGAGAGATAAGTGTGTGTGTGTGTGGGTGGGGGGGCTTATCTTGATAAATATTGATAATAGATTTAATCATACTACGTCAAGTTTTCTGTCACATGGTACTTCAGCGACGTACTATCAAAATAATTAATGTTACAACTCACTCCCTTCTCTTACGCTTCCTACTTATTAATATCCATATTAAGTTTTAGTGGCGTGTATTCTCTGAATAACAGTAAATTTAATTGTAGAAGGGAGACGAACATAGTCGTCAGTGATACCTGAGGTAATTCAAATAATGCTTCACTAAACATCACTTTTAATAATTGATTTAAAGGCCCCTGTAGCCTCGAGGAAAGCGGAGTCCACCAACCCTCTGCGCCGCTGACAGTGACTAATGGGACGCCTTATGACTCAGATGATCCTGCCGAATTCTGATTCGGGACTATCAGTTTGAATCTTGATAATGAAGCCTGGCACAGGCTTTGATATAGTTCTATTTTCGGCTCGCAGTGCACCACCTGATATTAATAGACCAATTCTGTCTGTCATGTCCGTCCCCGCTAAAATATTATTAATAATAAAATTTGTTGACTTTTTTGCACAGTGCGGCTGGAACAAAAAAAGATAATTGAGCAACACCATTGAGCAGCTTTCTCGGTAAAATGAGGAATCCGTCACATCAAGTGGCTCACCAACCCCACACTTCAAGTACAGGTAACCACTTACCACACTTTACAGGTCCTTGCCTACCAGCGTCGAGAAGTCACCTGTAAAGGGCAATGGTTAGTGCACCAAGTTCACACCTGACCAAGTAAATTACATGTGCATTCTGAATAGCAATTACAGGTACAAACATGATATTAATATTATTCAGTAAGTTCAAGTTGAAACACAATTTTTGCAAGCACAGTTTGAAAGAGTGGAAAAAAAGACAGTAGAAGTGGTGCATGCTCTGCGTATATATTTGTGTGTGTGTGTTATGTTGTGTTATGTTGTGTTATGTCACCTTGTGTTACGTTATGTTGTGTTACGTTATGTTATTAGTTGAATATGTTGTGTTGGCACGGTGTTGTGTTGTGTTTTGTCATATGTCAATGAACCCACCCCCTTCATCCAAAATGTGAATAAGGTTGCTGTTCAAGTTCAATAAATGCAAACATTAATTATTGAATTTTAATATGGCTCTTGAAAGATTTTCTCAAAAAGAGAAGTTCAAAGTCAGTGGTGAAAACTAAACTCAAAGACAACCACTCTGACATTTCATGTTCAAGCCGCCGGCACCACAAATTTTTGTTGGCCCGGCGGCCAGTGGAAAGTTTCACGATTGCATAGGAAAATGTACGTGTTTTGTGGTATTCTAACTTGCTAGATTTTTTTTCAAAAAATAGCCTGAGTGTCTAGCTAGATGAATGAGGTTCAAGTAAATACATCCGGCGAGTCACAAGAAACAATGTATATATTAATATTAAATCATGTTTTTTTCTAAGGTAATAATAAATCAAGTTATATATTTTGACCTAGAAAAGACAGTTGCAGCCTACGGCACGGTGAAGCAAAACCGGTCGTCAGGAGGGTCGTCAAAAAAACGAAAATGAGTCTAGTAGTCGTATTTCTTATTAATATTAATAATTCAAAGAAAGCGTTCCATTCAGCTTCTACTATCACTAGGCTAGCTTCCCTGATCTTTTTTTAGCCATTCATTTTGTGAGAGTCCGCCTGTGGTTGTAAATACACAACAACAACTTTTTGAACTGAGCCGCATGAGTTTCGTGGACACAGTGACCTTGTATGCAGCTAATATGTATACTTTGCAACTTTATTTTTATGCTTGGAATATTATATCTATTGTATTAATATCACTAGGATTGTTGTTTCCAATCAAAAAATGTCGAGGAGCGAACTCCTCTCATAGCTTTTGAAAGTGATTTTTTTCTTCCGACTGTGGCATACCCTTCAAAACGAGACTTCACGTTTTCACATGATTCTACACACAAATTGAAGTGTACCGGGTTTGATGAATCATGTGTATTAAGTGTACAACCCGATTTAGACACTTTCTAGCCCTATACAAACTGAACTCTGATCACAAAACCAAATTTTCTATTTTTTTACGATCTCACAAGACACAAGTTTTGCAAGGAAAATTTGTTGCGCACAAATGGAATTTTATTGAAAAACTTTATACATGTGTTCGCGAACACCTATCCTATCGAACTGTGGGACGCAAATATCACAAAACATAGAAGGGGCTACAAATATCAACAACGAAAACGAGTGCACACACACACACACCATTTTTCAGCAAAAAAAAACTACGAAAATAGCCAAGAACGACACCGTAAAAATCGGCTGAAAATGTGAGGGCCGGCGTGGACAACAAGCAAAAGTTGTGTCAAATCGGGGGAACGATAGGCTTCTAAACCAGGATGTTTCAGAAGCTGAGCTTTTAGTATGTGATAAAGCATAACTTGAAATTTTCCCCAACGTATTTTTCAACAGTTTTATTGAGTTTTCACACGGAATCTTTTTTATAAACTATTTTCACTCAGACAGTGTTGTCTTTGAATGCATAGTGTGCAGTCACAGTGTGACAATTTGTCATGAATTTTGCGTTGCCGGGAGTATTTCAATATATGTACTTTTAAATAAAAAAAAAGTACATTCATAACTATAAAACTGCAAAAGCCTATCTCCCCCCCGATTTATTCGTATGCTCATCGACATATGTTGTGTTGTGTTTTGTTGTGTTGTGCTGTGTGGTGTGGTGTTGTGTGGTGTTGGTGTTGGTGTTGTGTTGTGTTGTGTTGTTGTTGTGTTGTGTTGTGGTGGTGGTGGTGGTGTGTGTGTGTATGTGTGTGTGTGTGTTGTGTTGTGTTGTGTGTGTGTGCTGTGTGTGTATGTGTGTGGTGTGTGTGTGTGAGTGTGTGTGTTGTGTGTGTGTGAGTGTGTGTGTGTGTGTGTGTGTGTGGTGTGTGTGTGTGTGTGTGTGTGTGTGTGTGTGGGCGTGAGTGCGTGTGGTGGTGTTTGTGTGTGTGAGTGTGTTTGTGTGCGTGTGTGTGTGTGTGTGTTTGTCGGTGTGTGTGTGTGTGTGTGTGTGTGGGCATGATGTGATGATGATGTGTGTGTGCGTGTGTGTGTGTGTGTGTGTGTGTATGGGATTTGTGTGTGTTAATATTATACTGTATATATATATATATATATATATATATATATTGTGTGTGTGTGTGTTTGCGTGTGCAAGTATGTGTGTGTGTGTGTGCGGGTGGGTGGGTGGGTGGGTGAATGTGTGTGTGATGGTGTGTTGGTGTTGTTTTTGTTTGTGTTTGTGTGTATGTGTATTTATGTAACATATGTATGTACTAGGTGTGTATGTGTATGTATGAATTGTGCATGCATGTATTTATATTGTGTATTTATATTGTGTGTATGTGTGTATTATGTGTGTGTGTGTGTATGGGTGGGTGGGTGTGGGCATGAGTGTGTGTTGTGGGCATGAGTGTGTGTGTGTGTGTGTGTTGGTGTTGTGTTTGTTTGTGTTTGTGTATATGTATGTATGTAACATGTATGTAATATGTGTGACAGTATGTATGTATTGTGCATGCATGCATTTATATTGTGTGTGTATTATGTGTGTTTGTGTGTTGGTGTGGGCATGAGTGTGTGTGCGTGTGTGTGTCTGTGTGTGTGTGTGTGTGTTGGTGTGGGGATGAGTATGTATGTGTGTGTGTTGGTATTTGTGTGCGTGTGTCCATACTTACATAGGTAAGAATATATACACACACAGACTGACACACATAATAGTACTGTTGCAAAGAGAAATAAATACGTTTGAAAGAGAAATCAGAAGCGAAATCAGAAGCACAATTGGAGAGAGAACCATCCTAAGGACACTAACGCTATTTCCTCTTTCAAAAAACAGCTGAACACATATCTGCTCACAGCTAATATATGCTCATATTTACACCATATTCAATATAGTAATAAGTTCGATCTGATATTCTTTTCTACATGTTCTGATTTCTCATATAGTTTCTTATATTCTTGTCTACACGTAACATCTTCTAGTGATTTCTCCTTACACGTGTAAGTTAGTTATCACCACGGTTAATTCAATACATTAGCATTAAGTTTTAGTTGTCTTGCCAACTCTTGTCTAGAATAATCAAGGTTGTTTTATAAGTGAAAGAAGTCGCAGTGGAATCAGAAATCAGAAAACAATTTTTTTTTCCTGGTGCAAATTTCCCCCCCCCCGCCAAGCCGGTCCGACGCAATCAGCCAAAACGTTGCCAAAAAAAATTTCCATCACACCTTTCTACACCTTTCCAAAAGTAGCTATCGTATTGTGGCTTTGTTAGGTTTCTTCTACGTGCCACACTAGTGCCTACAAGAGTCACTAGGGATTCTTATTCTTCCCACTCTTCCCAGCAACCCCAACACTCGTCACTCGTTTGGTTCCGTTTTTTCGGTCACAGTGCACATGTTTGCAGACGAATCCGTTTTTACTGATGCCTACTAGACTGACAATCAACGCTAGACTAACACTGCTTAATCTGAATAATCTGTTTGTGGGCGTCGCGTGTTTATCACGGAGAAGCTTGACCAAATTACTCAAATAGCATGAATCATTTTTTTTTCTTTTTACTTAAAGATTGGCCTGGATCACATCGTGTAGTCTGCGTACACCGACCCCTCGTGCCCAAACCATAAATACACAGAAAAAAACAACAAAAAGATACGCAACGTTTGATCTATGTTTATCCATGCTCTCGGGGGAGTTGGGATGTACAAACTTCAGCTACAGCTGAACACCACCAAAAAGAAACATGACATTCAAAGAAATGATGTTCTTAAAAGTGTATGCAGCGAAGTAGGCAGCAGGTGTGTTGGGAGAGAAAGTAAGAGGGAGAGAGGGAGGGGGCTCACGGTAAAGTCAGAAAATATACCTGGGCATAGCGCCCAGCTGTAAAACCAACAACAGTCACAACTCTCAATATAGCCACCACAGAGCAAGCCAAAAAAAAAAAAAAAAAAAAAAATTAACACATACTATATAAAATTAAGTATATATGCATAACAATTTATGTCTTGCATGGATGTCTTGCATGGATGTCTTGCATGTATGTATTGCATATATGTATATAGTGCAGTGTATGTGTGTGTGTGTGTTTGTTTGGTTTTTGTGTCTGTGTGTGCGTGAGTTGTTGTTTGTGTTTGTGTTTCTTTGTATGTATGTATGTGTGTATGTCTATTATGCATGTATGTTATGTTTGTACATATGTATCTATGTAGAGTGTGTGTATATTGTGTGTCTGTAGGTGTTAGTGTGGGCGAGTGTGTGGGTGTATGTGTGCATGTGTGAGTATGTCTGTATGTTTGTCTTTGTGTATGTGTGTGTATGTGTGTGTATGTGTGTGTTTATGTGTCTGTGTGTGTTGGTGTTCGCATGTGTGTGCGGGCGCGCGGGCGCGAATGTTGTGTGTGTTTATGTGCTTGTGTTTGTGTATCTGTGTGCATGTATGTATTATTTTTGTATGTATGTACATGTATTCTGTGTGTATGTGTGTCTGAGTGTGTGAGCGTGAGAGTGTGTGTGCGTGTGTGTGTTGTTGTGTTTCCTCGTGTTTGTCTTTCTGAATGTATGTGTGTATGTATTATGTGTGTGTTTGGTGTGTTTGTGTTTATGTATTTGAATGTATGTACGTATTATGCGCGTATGTATGTGTGTGGGTGTGTGGGTGTGTGTGTGTGGGGGGGGGGGGGGGGGGGGGGAGGGGGGGGGTGGGCGTGCGTTGGCGTGTTGGCGTTTGTATTAACGCTGCAAGTAGTTTGCATTGTCCTTTAGTAGGCTTTTGCAAGGTGCCAGACCAGTGCCCATAAGGGATCCCAGCAACCCCAACGTTCACTCGTTTGGCTCAGTGTTTTCGGTCACTAGCTGGAGATAAGAGAGAGAGAGAGAGAGAAAGAGAGAGAGAGGGGGGGAGAGAGAGAGAGAGTAAACAGCTGCGGAGATGAAACATGTAGGGTAGTACTAGCCCAGACCAGGACTCTTAGGACAAGCATTTTTCTTCTGTAGCGCACGCGACCGAAAGTGAGTGGTGGTGGGGGGTGGGGGGTGGGGGGATGCTTTGTGTCTGGCTGGCGGCGAGAGTGGGCAGTTGAACGAAGGATGGCGTGCGGAGGGTGGGGAGAGAGGGTGCTCGCGCTGTAGCAACCGTGCAACCTGCGCTACAGCAGCAAGTTTTTGCAAAATCAGAAATCAGACATTCGGAAATCGGTTTTTTCTTTCCCGGACAGACGGCCGAGCGGGAGGGGGGAAGGGTGCAACGCGCGCGAGAGAAAAAAATCCCTCCCCACCCCCCCTCTCTCTCTCTCACCTTCCCTCCGTTTTTCTTCCCGTCCGTCCGTCTGAAAAAAAAGAAAGAAAAAACGAAAACCAGAGTTCCGAATGTCTGATTTCTTATTTTGCAAGACATGCTGCACGGTTTGCAAACTTATACTGCAGCTGCGAGAAGGAAGAGGCGAGCAAAGAAAAAAAATGTTAGCCTGGCCCCTCCCTCTCACGCCTCCCCGTTTCCGCCCGTCCTCCCGGAAAAAAGAAGAAAAAGAAAGGAGCGGTCAGAATGTCTGATTTCTGGCTTGGCAAAGACATCCTGCACGGGCTGCAGGGGGTGGGCTACAGCTGCAAGGGAAGCGTGCGAGAGAGCGAAAAATGTGTTCTTTGCCTAGTGCTTTAGCGCATCCCTGCAACCCGTGCTAATACGGCAGCATGTTGTTTGCAAACTCAGAAATCAGACATTCTGAAGTTTTTTCCCCAGACGGACGCGCGGCAGGGAGGGGAGCAACGCGACGTAGTTGCCGTACAGTAAAGCATGCGCGGGTCCGGGCATGTTGCAGCGAGCTCCGCCATGGCGGGATCGAAGTATGGAGGATCTTTTACAGCGAGGACTGTGACTTCCCGGTGGGGACGAGCCATGGTGGAAGGATCCGGCGGTAAGAATAGAGCGGTGTCTGGAGAGGGCTCTAGACTTGGTGGTCACGCCCGACCCTGTTTGGTATTCAATCGCTGCTGGTGTCCGGTGCCAGACCGAGAGTACATGTAGAAGTGGCGGCGCTGCGTTGGAGCCGCAAAACGATGCTGTGGGCGCGGAGGTGGCTTGTAGTTCGGGTTTTGGACGGGCCGAGGGGCTGTCTGACCATAATGGGCAGTGCGGGCCTGTTGGCTGGTCCGATATACCCGGTCGGGTTGATACTTGCCATCGCCGGCCGGCGGATATCGGGTCCGCTTAGCGCGTCGCGCGTGTTTGCGGTTCTTCTTGTAGCGGGGGTTGCCACCAAGACTACTGTTGAAAGCTGGTCGAGCCGGTTTCAGTTTAGGCTTGCGTGTTCCAGTAGCGCCAGTAGTGTCGATGTGAAGGCGATCGCCGTAGCCACACTTACACCCCACTTGATGTCTTGTTGGGGTGAAGCGCTTGCCATGCGAAAATGCAGTCAGGGACATTATAAGCGAACTGGTTACTGTTGAGTGATGGTACGGTATCTATTGAACACCAAATAGGATCCACACTATTTTTCCCCTTTACGACGAGTTCAGCGAGTCTCCGCCAAACGCGCTCTTTGTCTTTGACGCTGGCCACGCCGTTGATGGCTCCTGATGCGTTGAAGAAAGCGCGATCCAAAGAGTACGGGATGATGAGGCCGCAGTTGCTGAAGTAGTTGAGTTCCGAAAGGATCTCCCGTCGTAAGTAGATGTGAAGGCTGGGGTTGATAGCGGAAAGCCAAAATGATGGCTATGTAGGTAGATCGGAGGGCTTACTACCTGCGCAGTGTTTAGCTGTGCAAATACACCATGGTAAATGGGGCGTAAGGCATGCTTTACGTGACGCGCGGAATGCAAAGAGGCCATCAGGAAGATCTTGTCGGGTACCGGCGTCGAAGTCTGGCTCACGTTGGAGAAAAGGCTTACCCGATCGTTGTCCGACAACGATCCAATGGGCCAAGTTGTACCATAGGTAGCGTTGCTGATCCGGGTCTAGCTTGTCTGTGAGGTAGGCTGTAGCCGCGTTGAGCCCGCCAGAGGAGACGCAACAAATCCAGTCCATGTGCGCGTAAAAGTTGAGCTGTTTCAAAATCTTAAGGCGCATGTCCGTTCGTAGATCGGGGTTGATGACAGCAAGACGGAACAACCTGGGTAGATAGGATGGGGGGCTGGTTCGAGGGGGGCGTACTTCGTTTCGAGCCATTCCGCTTGTTGTCTTGGCCGGGAACGTAGGTGCATGGCGTGGGATGACGGTGATGTCGCCGCAGTTGAGGAAGACGATGACGATGAAGATGTGGCCGCAGGTGGTTGGCTACTTTTGGGCGAGTCCTGTTTTGACTCGTCGTCGTCGTCGTCTTTTCTCCGGTACGGAGTCGGCGGTCTGGTGTTACAGGCTGTATTTGAGACTTTAGGTGGAGTAGGTGCAGGCTGCGTGCTTGCAGTACTCTGTGTAGCGGGTGTCGGAGCGGGGACTGATTCCGAAGTGTTGGTAGGCGTGGGGTCCGAACTAGAGCTCGAACTACTGGAGCTCGAACTGCTAGAGCTCGAACTGCTAGAGCTGGCGGTGAATACAGCGTCGTCGAGCATTTCGACGTCGATCGGGAAGTCGCTGGATCCTGGTAGTCCGGTCTGTCCATCCGGGATCATGCACACATCGAATCCCGGGTCGATGAACATTCCCTGGGGGAAGCCAATGCGGCAGTGTCAGCGTGTTTCCAGTGGACTCAGCGTGTGGATCGAGAGGGGCAGGTTCAGAAGTGCCTCGGCCTGAAGATCGGACTGAAACATCTTCATTTCGTAATAGAACTTGCGGAGGCGTTCCGTAGTTTCGGCTGCCTTCAGATTAATCCAGCGGCCCGTGTTTGTATGTTGATCCACCGGTAGTGCCGATTCTGCGTTCCCCGGCGCCCATCTCCGGATGTGGGGAGTAGGGTGGTAGTTCATCCGTCTGCGAAGGCATGGAACGCCAGAAGGATAACCTTTCAAACGTTTTTCTTGCGAGTACGGGTTGACCATGTCATAGTCGCAGGGGGAGGTGCCCGAAGGATGGTGGACTACGTGGATTTTGCGGCTGAAGTGCTTGCCTGTCTGGCTGGCGATAAGATAAATAGCGATTTGAGCTATAATCCACTCCACGTTGTCGTATCGCCTCCAGTAAAATGTAGTGGGCCATTTTAAGTGGGAGGCGTCTGGATTCTGTGGATCGATCCAGTTCGGGCACTGTTGAAGGTAGTGGGTAAGGTTTGTGCTGTTTCGGCCTCCTAGTGACCATGTACCTTCCTTGATTGTTATTCCTCGCGTTAATCCCTGCTAATTGTGTTGGAGGATATTGTCGAAGAATTCTTCGTCACGCTTATTCATGTAGTAGATGGACAGGGAACTATGGTTGAAATAATTCCGCGGGAGGTCGGCAGTGCAGAGGTAGCTGCGTTCGCGCACTAATACATTTTGGATGTCGTAGTAAGAGTCCGTCGCAGTGATCTTCAGCCATATGGGATCAATGCAAGGGAGTAGGTGGAAGTAGTGCTGAAGTGCTAAACAGCGTTCTCGTGTTGGTAACTTGAACGAGTAGCGTTGGTATAATGCGGCGCCGAATCCCGGAGCCATAGTGTATTGGCCTGTAGACGGGGTTTCCATGCAACTCCACGGGAAAAGCAACTCACCTTCGGAAAGCGCGTCCATAATTGTGTTTCGGGGTGCTGTTCTCGGGGTGTTACCGACAATGAGTCCCAAGTACGATGACGCTTTGTATCCCCAAGGTCGCTCCGGATGATACACTATACCGGTGTGGAAATAGTCCACGTTTCCGGTAGGCTCCACTTGGCGGCCAACGAGGGCTGTACACAGAAGTTGCGCAGTACTTCGTCCATGTGCCGGGCCAAAGTGGAAGATTGTGGCATTCAAAGGGGATTTCAAAAATCCATGCATTGTGCTTGCGCCTTTCGGATGGTTGAGGATTTTTTCCACGTCCTCCTTGTGAGTAGATCCTGGACCACTGTTTCTTCCTGAAGGAGGCTTTGGCGTAGGCGTTTAACTCTGACTAGGCAGAGTGCTTCCGTGTTGACGACGCCGTGTCTTGCAGGCTTGCAGTCGTCGATAAGACCCATTCCCAACGTGAAGTCGGAGAATGTCGAATGGTCCATCTCATGAGGTATGTTGCGAAGCTGACCCCCCCCCCCCCCCCCCCCCCGTTCTAGGTCCGCCTGACTAGCTGACCCCCCCCGGGTACCGGCGGTGCGGGTAGCCACGGCGGGCCACGCCGGCACGAGGCCGTGGCCCGCCCCCCCCCCCCCCCCCCCCCGCGGGCGCCCCCCCCCCCTTCATCCCTCCTCGCCGGCCGGCCAGGGGGGAGGGAGCTCCTTTGTTGCGGACGTTCCCCCTGTGCCGTGGGGAGGGCGGGGCCGCGTGCGCACGCTCCGGGGCACGGGGGGCGCCGCGTGCCGCGCACGCCCCCCCCCCCCCCCCCCCCCGCCCGCCCCCCGCCTGCCCCGGCCCAGCTCGCCCGACACGCAGCAGCACCCCGCGAACCCATTCAGCCCGGCGCTATGCACGGTACCACGCGCGCCTATACCGTCCTGCACCCCCGGCAGCCCCCCGTCCAGCTGGTCTTCGCAGTCGAGGAGGAGCCCTGCCATCGCGGTGCACGAAGAGCTCGAAGTGGTCACGAGAGAATATGTGCTCCTACGTACAGTATGTAATCAGTTAGTTAGTCAGTTAGTCAGTAAGTTGGTTTAGTTTAGTTCAGTTCAGTTCAGTTCAGTTTAGTTTAGTTTAGTTTAGTTAGTCAGTTAGTCAGTTAGTTAGTTAGTTAGTTAGTTAGTTAGTTAGTAGTTATACAGTTAGTGCGTTAGTTAGTTACCAGGTCAAACTTGGACAAATGGCCGGAGTGGTACTCCTGGTCGCAGTCGTCTTGGTGGCCGCCGTGCCGCTTCACAGATAAGGTAGGTAGGTTAGGTAGGTTAGGTAGGTAGGTAGGTTAGGTAGGTAGGTAGGTTAGGTAGGTAGGTAGGTAGGTAGGTAGGTTAGGTAGGTAGGTAGGTAGGTAGGTAGGTGTAGGTAGGTAGGTAGGTAGGTAATGTAGGTAAGGTAGTAGGTAGGTAGGTAGGTAGATAGATAGATAGATAGATAGACAGATAGGTAGGTAGGTAGGTAGGTAGATAGATAGATAGATAGATAGGTAGATAGATAGATAGATAGATAGATTAGATAGATAGATTAGATAGATAGATTAGATAGATAGATTAGATAGATAGATTAGATAGATAGATTAGATAGATAGATTAGATAGCTAGATTAGATAGATAGATTAGATAGATAGATTAGATAGATAGATTAGATAGATAGATTAGATAGATAGATTAGATAGATAGATTAGATAGATAGATTAGATAGATAGATTAGATAGATAGATTAGATAGATAGATTAGATAGATAGATTAGATAGATAGATAGATAGATAGATAGATAGATAGATAGATAGATAGATTAGATAGATTAGATAGATAGATTAGATATATTAGATAGATAGCTAGATTAGATAGATAGATATATAGGTCGATAGATTAGATAGATAGATAGATAGATGGATGGATGGATGGATAGATGGATGGATAGATGGATGGATAGATAGATAGATAGATAGATAGGTAGGTAGGTAGGTAGGTAGGTAGGTAGGTAGATAGATAGATAGATAGATAGATAGTAGATTTCATGGTTTGTACGCAAGTCTTGATTGCTGTCTGTGTGTACGAGCATGCAAGCGTACTAATAATATGCATGTTGTGTATGTTGTGTTTGTATTTCATGTATGTCATGTGTGTACGTTTGTATGTATGTAACTACGTATGTATGTATGTATGTATGTACACATGTACGTATGTACGTATGTATGTATGTATGTATGTATGTATGTACATACGTGTTGATTGCTGTCTACGTGTACGAGGTTGGCAAGCGTACTTCGTACCGCTGCAGTCGGAAAGGCCCTATGTATGTATTTATGTATGTATGTATGTATGTATGTATGGTATATATGGTATGGATGTATGGTATGTATGGTATGTATGGTATGCATGGTATGTATGGTATGGTATGGTATGTATGTATGTATTTATGTATGTATTTATGTATGTATTTATGTATGTATGTATGTATACATTATGTATGTATGTGTATGGTATGTATGGTATGTATGTTGTATGTTGTCTATTGCGTTACGTTACGTTAGTATGTTATGCATGTATGCACGTATGTTATATTATGTTTTGTAATGTATGCATGTATGTATGTATGTTTTGTTGTTATCTTATGTAATGTAATGTAATGTAATGTAATGTAATATAATGTAATGTAATGTAATGTAATGTAATGTATGTAATGTAATGTAATGTAATGTATGTATGTATGTATGTAGGTATGATATGCATGATATATGATATGTATGATATGTATGATATGTATGATATGTATGATGTATGATAGGTATCTATGGTATGTATGTATGTATGTATGTATTTATGGATGGATGGATGTATGTATGCATGCATGCATGCATCTATCGATGCATGCATGTATGTATGTATGTATGTATGCATGTATGTATGTATGTATGTATGCATGTATGCATGTATGCATGCATGCATGCATGCATGTATATATGCCTGTTGCCTGTAATGCAATGTAATGAAATGTAATGTAATGTAATGCAATGCAATGTAATGTAATGTAATGTAATGTAATGTAATGTAGTGTATGTATGTGTATGCATGCATGTGCATGCATGCATTTATGTATGTATGTATGCCTGTATAATGTAATGTAATGCAATGTAATGTAATGTAATGTAACGTATGTATGAATGTATGTATGTATGTATGTGTGTATGTATGTATGTATGTTGTATATATGTATGTACATATGTATGTATGTATGTATGTATGTACGTATGTACGTACGTACGTACGCACGTTCGTACGTACGTACTTTGTATGTATGTATTGTATGTATGTATGTATGTATGTACATATGTACGTATGTACATACGTATTATGTATGTATGTATGTATGTATGTATGTGCATGTATGTATGTATGTATGTATGTATGTATGTATGTATGTTATGTATGTTATGTATGTATGTATGTATGTATGTATGTATGTATGTATGTTATGTATGTATGTATGTATGTATGTAGATTGAAATCTGGGTTTTCTACATATGTACATGTGTATGTATGTATGTACATGTATGTATGTATGTATGTGTGTATGTATGTATGTATGTATGTATGTATGTATGTATGCATGTACATATGTATGTATGTATGTATGTATGTATGTATGTATGCATGCATGTATGTATGTATGTATGTATGTACATGTCTGTATGTATGTACATGTCTGTCTGTCTGTCTGTCTATATGTATGTATGTATGTATGTATGTACGTATGTATGTATGTATGTATGTATGTGTGTATGTACATATGTATGTATGTATGTATGTGTATGTATGTGTATGTATGTTTCTATGTATGTATCCATGCATGTATGTATGTATATTTTTGTATGTACTATGTTTATTTACTCTTCCGTGTATATATGTGTATGTGGGAATACGTGTATGAGGTCTTGTATGTATGTTTAAAATAACATACAGGCGCTCATACTTACATGTGCAAGTTGTGTATACATATGCATTTCTGGCGACTGTATGCATGCCTACTTTCCCCCCCCCCCCTCAATAATTGTTATTAATTTTTCTGTTTGTATCTCAGACAATCTGGCATCTCTTAGATGGTAAAAAGTTTAGACTGGAACAGTTGTGGATTCGACAGGAAATGCGTAATACACAAACCTACAGAAGGTTGTTTGAGGGATAGAGGCGGCAGCACAGATAGAACGTACAGCACTACACCTGTAAGCCATGCCGCCTTTGTCTGATTTTGTTGTGGAACTTGCGACTTTGTTCAGAATTCAAGTTTTTCAAGTATAGGCCGAAGACATGGTCAAGAGCCTTTCATTGAATGCCGAATTGCCTTGCCAACTGGCGCGATTTCTGACATCTGGAACGGCCGGGCTGTAGGGATTCTCTTCCGTCAATTTTACCTTAATTTTTTCAGTGGTCGTCCGAACGGGCAGGTGTGTACGGCGGCATGAGTTTCTTGTGCCAGCAGGGAGGCGCCTGTCCTGCTGGTAAGGGTATTGGTGCTGAAGGCACTGGTTGCGTCAACTGTCCTCTGGGCACGTATTCGGACGGGAAAGGAAGCTATTGCGAAAGCTGCCCTCCTGGTCAGAAAATACATGTAGATAGCAAATTGGTATGCGTATCCTGATGGTACAAGTAGCAAGTAGTAGCTACAGCAATTGTTTTGCAGTCACAGTAGTAGTAGTAGTAGTAGTAGTAGTAGTAGTAGTAGTAGTAGTAGTAGTAGTAGTAGTAGTAGTAGTAGTAGTAGTAGTAGTAGTAGTAGTAGTAGTAGTAGTAGTAGTAAGTAGTAGTAGTAGTAGTAGTAGTAGTAGTAGTAGTAGTAGTAGTAGTAGTAGTAGTAGTAGTGGTAGTAGTAGTGGTAGTAGTAGTAGTAGTAGTAGTAGTAGTAGTAGTAGTAGTAGTAGTAGTAGTAGTAGTAGTAGTAGTAGTATAGTAGTAGTAGTAGTAGTAGT